>JAZAYU010001278.1:0-63985 GCA_038501625.1 Corbicula japonica | reverse complement strand
TAATTGGGTCATGTCACTGGAAAAAGTGTCTTCAATGTTGAGAAAGCTCACAATTCAATATTTTCTCATAACTCATAGGGTTTTTTTAAATTGATTTTGACTACATAGTATTATTTGTACCTCGAAATGCAAAATAATGTTGATTTCTTGAAGACACCTTTTTTTGTTAAACGCCCTAATTGATATAACCAGAATATTGATAGCTATGATATTATCATTTGAGTTGCGAGCAATAATATATAAATATCACATCCCATTGGGGGAAACAGTACGAAATGTTAACCCGAGAGAAGTAATGTCAACCGAGGCGTTAGCCGAGGTTGACATTACCTTCTCAAGGGTTAACATTTCGTACTGTTTCCCCCAATGGGATGTGATATTTATTTTATTACACCGAACATTTGTTTTTTAGAGATCTTGACTATGACCAAATTTCGTTTGGGAACAAAATCAAGCGCCGGAAGTCCAAAATCAATAATGCTCAATAAGCGGCTACAAATAATGATCAAAATGCGTTTATCTCCCTTGGTCAATTACGCATGCGTAGAAGTTAATTTGTAATCGGATTTCCAAGATATTTATTTTTAGATCCACGCGAGGGTGACATGATGCTGTCGCATATGTGACAGTAGCGATTATCTCCCTGTGACGTCACATTACGCTATATAGTAAACTAATCACGTGAGGTGTAATAATTAAGATTTAACGATTGCCAACACAAACCTCAAGCTGGTTCAGAGCCTCTGTTGCAAGTCGCATCATCTGTCGAGCTGTGTTCAACCTCATCTGAGCTTCACTGACGGTTGCACCAGTGTGCATCGGCCCCAGGTGAATGTGTACATCTACTGCAGAACCATCAGCCTGTTTCAAAATTATATCCAGTTACATTATAATGTATTAGTTTTATCTTAACACTTTCCTCAAATTTATGCATTTTATGGCATATGCAAACAGTTTGAAATTAATAAAAAAAATAAAACACAGAGTAGATCCTGATCAGATGGCATGGATTTGCAGGCTGATCTGGATCACTTCTGTTCGCCCATGCAGAGGGTGTATGCAAAAATGTTTAACCATATCGATGTGCACTCTGTAATTTGCCAATGAGTCTGCCCCAAAATGAGACTCAAATCATCCATCTCTAAAGCAGGAATCTGGCAGAACTATTTCACCAAAGCTCCAGGTATAAGTTAAATTAAAAATTCAGTTTTTTGTCAATTTAACAATGAATCATTTAATAAATTCAATTCTTAAAAAAGAAAGTCATTGATTATTCAAAAGTAAAATCAAATTACTTTCTACAATTTGATTTCAAGATCGTTTACAAAAGACAACCAATAAATGTTGGCTACTATACTTACTGATGTTCTAGTTGAAACTCTGGCATTTCTTCCCAGTTCCCCCATGTTCCTTATAGCATCTTGTGCAATATTCTGCAATATATCATCGCATAATGAAATACAACATGTGAACCCTAAACACTGCATTGCATTGAAGTTCTGCAAAGAATCCAAGTTTTGTATTCTGGGAATGAACTAGGGGGAAAAATACAGGTACATGTAGAATATCAATAATTCTAACACGACTTGACGTTTTTCCCATTGAATTTGCTGTGAATTATTACACAATAATTCACGGCTATTACTAATTACTTGTCGGTATAAACTTATCACGTGACAATTGTATTTTTCGCTGGGATTTAATTTCGCGCATTTAAGAAAGCAAAAAATACGCGAATTTTTTACCCGGGAGTAATATGATGATACCACAGTTATAGAATAATGTTTATTTTATATATTTAGATGAAATACCATAATTATTTTCCGCTATTTTGCGGCAACGTTAAGGTGACGTTAACGCGCCATTTTAACGACGTCACGTCATTTCCGTTGTTTACATGTTATTTTCTGGTGCAGTATTAAACCGTTGGAATGACGAAAACGCTTCAAACGATGACTAGAGAGTGCTGGATGCGCGGTTGGATGGATATATATTCAAGTTTGTCATTTAATCTTTTCATTATTATCAGTTTTTGAATTATGGAGATGTTTAGGGAGTAAACACTAACTGCCGACCTTAAAACCAATTTCCGTTTATTACAACGCGCTAAAATTGAGTTATGATTATTTCGCTTATTCAGTCAGATGTGTCGTGTTAGAATTGAAATAATCAATAGTTTCCGGTGAATTATCGCAGGATAACTCACGGGGCGTCGTTCAGCTGCGTAGATACGCCCCTCGTGATATATCCTTACGCATCTGAACTCCGCCCCGTGAATTATCCTGCGATAATGCACCGGAAGCTATTGATTATTTCTTAAAGAAACCTACAGCAATGAAATATGTCTTCATTTACGCCCCTCGTGATATATCCTTACGCATCTGAACTCCGCCCCGTGAATTATCCTGCGATAATGCACCGGAAGCTATTGATTATTTCTTAAAGAAACCTACAGCAATGAAATATGTCTTCATTTAAGACATGTGACATCTTTTTGCCAAAACATGATAATTTTCTAGGTTCAAAATCATGCCCCGCCTTCTACTGGAGCTTTTATGGGTGTAGACTTCCAGCTTTCCTGGTGGAGGAAGAACCCAGGTGCCCCTCCTAGCATATTTTCACAAACAGGTTAGAACCTGGATAGAACCACTAACATTCTGCAAGCTAGCAAGATATCTTCCTCATATGTAAGATTACAACTCCAGCAAGACTCTGCAGTTAAGGGCCTGCGTTGTAACCCTACAGTCTTAACCACCAGGCAACAGACGCCCCAAAGCCAAAAAACACTTTTTAATCCTTTATTCTGTAATTGCTTTAAAATAATGCATTAACTGTTATACATTTAACAAACTGAACTAAATGGAGACTAATTAAATCAGAGTAGCTAATTATTTTAATCATTTAATACATGTGGTTTATAACTTTTCTTGATAGAACAATGAAACTTAAAATATGAAAACCAAGTGATTTAGTGTATACCTGTACCATATTCGAGTCTATAATGTCCGAGGGTAGACTGAACGAGCCAACCACTACATTGTTTGCATCACGGCCGGTGCTGGGAGTGGCACTATCATTTCCAGCTGGTCTACCTGCCCCTGGTGGGGGTCGAAGCACTACATGGACCACCTTCCCATGGACGTCTGAATTATGATAAAAAAAAGATATGAAAACAAAGTATTGTGAGCTTGCGATAAAACAAAGATACAAGAACAAATTATTGAAAGCTTACAATGAAACAAAGATGCGAAAACAATATATTGTTCTGCTATTATTTTAAGGAAGTTGTTATTTGGAAATGTTAACCTTATCCATGGGATAAATCCCATAGAAAACCAGTGTAAATCCAGATCAGTCTGCCCTTCTAGGCAGTCAGATAAGATGTATATAGTTCACTTCTAGGTCTAAAATAATCTAACAAAATTAAATGTGACTAGTGTGGATCCTGATCAGACTTCATGGATGTGCTGGCTGATCTAGATCTACACTGGTTACAATTCGGATAAAAGCTGTATCCATGGAGTAAAGGATTAAATACAACAAAGACAGATACTGTGGTATCATTATATTTTTTGCAGCTTTAAATGTTGTGTATTTCGCACCAAGTTAAAATGTTAGAACTTAAACCCCAGCAAGGTTACACCATGTAAAAGTTTGTGTTAATAGAAAATATGATTGCATGAATTTATGCCTGCACTTGTATATCATTTGAAGCAATTTTGTGAAAGTTTGTCCCTGCTAAATTAAATGAGACTACATAAATAGTTAAATTAACTGACTAACTACAACTATGACAACCCACCTGCCGCTGATCAACTCACTTACCATATTCTCTAAGCAATTTATCATCATTGAGCACCCTCCCTTGAAATATCAGCCTCTGTGTCTCTGGGGGTATGTTCTGAAACAATCAGCAAATACATGATGTATTCTGTAAGGAAATATCAGCCTCTTTGTGTCTCTGGGGGTATGTTCTGAAACAATCAGCAAATACATGATGTATTCTGTAAGGAAATATCAGCCTCTTTGTGTCTCTGGGGGTATGTTCTGAAACAATCAGCAAATACATAATGTATTCTGTAAGGAAATATCAGCCTCTTTGTGTCTCTGGGGGTATGTTCTGAAACAATCAGCAAATTATGTAATGCATTCTATAAGCAAATATCAGCCTCATGTTCTAAAATAAATCAGCAAATAGATAAAGTATTTTGGAAGCGTTAAATATTGACAGTTGGGTGGCATGTGTGTGTATGGGTGGGCAGAGTTGGCAGGGCAATATTGTTTGAAAATTTCAAGTTTTTAGTCTAAGTTCTCAACCAAATGTCTTCAACAGCTGATAAATGTGTAGTTAACTTAACATTTAAAATTCTATCAAATAAAGTTCCAGATTTATTCTTAATATTTTCTGTAGAGGTTCCATGCAAGACAGTCATAACTTATCAACTGAAAATTCGTTACAACAGTTAATATGCTGTATAATACAAATTGTAAATGGTTAATTTTTATATCAGAAAAGACTTAATTTAACTGAATTTTTCTGTCATCTATACAGCAGAAAATGAATTAAAAATTGGCTCTACTGATTTTTGTCACCTTAGTGCAAAAACAGTATATACCATTAAATTGTACTAAGGTGACAAATTATTCCAGATGACACATCACAGCTCAACTCCACTTAATGCCAGGATACAGGCAACCTGCCACAAACCAAGAAATGTTTTCTTCTATTTCACCAGTTGACATGAGGTGCAACTAACTCATTACTGAATTGCTTCAGTAGACTGTTTATACTTGGTCACTATTGCAAACACAAACAATGTTTATCACTGACAAACATCACAAAATACTCACTATTGAGTTTGAAATTTTCTCCTTGAATTGTCGAACTGTTATCTGCAAGGGATAAAAAATAAAACATAATATTTAAAAATTAGCATACAAACACAGTTTACTTACATGTAGTACTCAAGTCTGAACCATTAGTAATCAATCCTTAATTCAACATTATCCTGTACAGAAAAAGATCATGAAAACTCATTGTTATAATGAATGAAAAAATGATGAAAGGAGTAAATGTTATTTAAAGCAATATATTTTCGTGATTTTGTTGTCAAATTACTGGTAAAGCAATTTCAAATACTTTTATTCTGAAGTTTCATTTGGGAATTTTTTACCAAAAAATTAGGATAAAAGAAACTTTTTTCAATTGGGAATACAGCCTATCACTGGGTGGGTATAAAATCAAACTTTATCTATGTATACACAGTGATATAAACCAAGGAAAGAGTTAACATCCCGTGCAAGGCAAATTTTACTGAAAACAGGGGTTTTTATGTGGTATTCCATCGATTTCCACTATAATGACATCTTCAGATCATTTGAAAGTAGTATAAATTTTTCCTGTTTTGACTATTTCTAAAAATAGTTAGAGAGGGGGGATAACCCCTATAGCTTATATACAGTGTTTGCAGGCTGTCATCAGGTCTAACATTTTGTTATAGTGTAACAGGGTAATCATAAGGCAAAATGCTTTTATTACATAATAATACTTTTATTAATATTTTGAATAATTATTTAATATAGAATTTTCAGTCAAAGAAATTGCATCATTTACTTTAAGATATAGGTTACAGATAAATAATTTTACAGCTTCAAGCCATATTGATAAGATTCCCTTAATTCTCAGTTTGACACTTTTATCTTTATTATAGTTGTCAAAGTTACTTAGATTAGGCTTAGTTAAGTAATTAACTTAACTTAGCATTTTGCCTTATGATTACCCTGTTACAGATCTGACTTTAAAATCATCCAAAAACTATGATAATAGTACTTACATTTTCTGGGACACTAAAGCTACGGTTCTGGCCATCCAGAGTTTTTACAGTTACATCCATCATAGTTACTGTATAACTATTAAACAGCTGGTTACAGCTCTCTACACAGGTTCTGTTGTTGTTGTTAGCCCCACTACTGTGTATGTTTTGTTAACTTTGTTGTTAAGTTCAACCTGCAACAGAACTGCTAATGTTTTATTTGATGCATATTATAACAACCAAGTTATTAAGAGCCATTGGTGAGTGATCAGTGAATTTTTCAGCCAAATTATGGAGTGAATCAACGACAAATGTATTTAAAACTGGTAACACCTATTGGTCACCTGTTTACAACCTATTAACTGCTCTTGGGAAAAATAAAAAGATCTCTCGTTGAAAAATCATTGATTTTGATATTGGAGCATGTTTAAAATTTTTGATCAGCGAAAATTTTTTACAAATAACTCATCAACAACCTTTCTACAACCGATGTTGATTGCCTATCAACTAGTATCACTGATCGGACAAAAGATAATCAAATATGAATCACTGGCAATATCTGATAGAAACAGTTTTAACACTAATGACTAAGTCTTATTTTTAAACACTGATTTAAATTATCAGCGCTTTACCCGATTTAGCTTCGATTTACCAACGATAAAAACTGATAGTATTGTGGCATTTTTTCCGATGAAATCATCCTTATCACTGACTGATCCCCATATTAGTTGGTTTTGGTAACCTACTGGCAACCTATTAATTATTTGTTTAATGGATTAAACACCTGTCCATCACCAGTCAGTGAACGACTGCAACTTGGCCACAAGAAAATGTAATAAAAAAATGGATTGTCAAGTGTAGACCCTAAAATATTGATTATATAGAGGGTTCATCTTATAAAATTAGGAATAAAACTAGACCATCTCTTAAAGCACCTTTGTTTTCTTGATGTCTGTTTGTCACAATCAGTATCTGTTTGAAACTGTTATTGTCGAGATATGTGATATCACAGAGATCATTATTTTCTCTTGGCATTTTGAGGGGAGGTGGGGTTAGCAGAGATCCTCAAGTCTAGCACATTATGAATCAGATGTAATCTTAAATCATGGGCATGGGAGCGATTCTTTTGGTGGGATTATTAAAGGCCAATTTAGAATTCATAATTTCTTCATCCTTCAGGTTTCAATCGTGCTTTATGAGTTCGCTCACAAGAACAACTTTATGAGTTACGTTTATGCGTATTACTTGAACATAGCTATATCTTCCTCTCCGAAAGAAAATACCTCTATTAAATGTGGCTCATTTGTTCTAACTGTTAAATATTCTAGAAGTCGTCTTCTTTTCCTTTCGGTTTTTTTTTCCTTCGTTGTTTTACGGCATTTCCATTTACGACATTACGTGTGATGACGTCTAAAACCCATACCTAACTATACCCGGTACCAGGACCAACGATATACGGGAGCGAGACATTTCAACCCCTCGACATTTCAACCCCTATGCAATTTGTAAAATCAAAGACTTTTCAACCCCTCTGGCATTTCAACCCCCAAAATATGTAAGACATTTCAACCCCTCAAAATAACGAAGACATTTCAACCCCTAATAAATAAAGACATTTCAATCCCTCTGTCTTAACTGGATTACATTCAAAACGGCCTCACGTAAAAACGGCCTCATGTTAAAACGGCCTTATTTTGGTTAAAACGGCCTCACTTTCAGAAAAATATTGGTTAAAACGGCCTCACTATTTTTTAAGTAGATGACCCTTGTTTGAATTACATTTTTTAAAGATGCAGAAAATTGATGTGAAGAAAGAAATAGACACAACAAATTATTGCTATTATCATATTACTCGTGTTCGCATTTGAAAAGATTTTTTGTGTTGTTTAGATTTTGTGAATTTATGTAATTTAAATAGAACGAGGATTTGTTTCTAGTTACTGTTCTAACGTGCGTTAATAAATGCAAAATGAAGATACATTTATGTGTGCAAATGTTCATTAAACGGCATTTTGCTGTTACAAAGATTTTGATATTTTTATTTTACTGATGTCAGTCCAATGACAACTCAAGACATCCCTTAATTCAGAAAAACATTTCAAACAGAATACTGGAGAAGGTGTACATTGATAATTAAATAAACACAGAATGCAAAGAATTATACGTTTAATTAATATACCAAAAGTTTAATGATGAACAAAAATATATCAAAGTAAAGATTTAACTAATTAACATTAGTTGCTTCTATACACCATTATTAATAGACCATCTGGGCAAGTGGCGATGTTGTAGAATTTCAGTTCGTACATGCGTTAAAAGTTCTTCACACCTACTCAACATGACACCATTATTTTTGGGACAGACTGGCAAGTGAGAATATCATATCCTGTCAATTACTGGCAATTAACAGTAACGGGGTGGTGTTCAAAATTGTATAATTTGTATTACACGGTGTGATTTTAAGTTCTTAAAGAAATTGATGGTGATTAAACTGAAGAAAAGTTATTATATAAAATGAACAAAATTGGTAACATATACCCCATGTCGTAACACCTATGCAATGTCCTCTCTTCCATTTTTCTAACAACATTAAGAGGTCGCAAACATTGCAAATGGCGAAAACTAGCTAAAATTTCAAAAATGAATTTTGGGGGAAATACTTATTGCCACCTAGATTTTAGTAAAGAAATGTATTTAGCTATGGATGTTGTAAATGTTAACAAGCTCAATTTAGTCTAATTCATTTTCTAATTACCAAGCACATACTAAAACAAAAGAAAACCCGTTTGCATGAGAAATCTGAAATTCATGAACAATATACCAAAGCAACTCATACCTGATATCTTTATTTACATTGACCTTTTTGGGATGCATTTTGAGACAGTAATTTACACTGAGCTTGTGCTTTAAGCTGGACACACTGAAAGAGGTTGATGATGGTAATTTTGTTGGTGCTGTATTTTTAGATCTAAGAAAGGCATTTGATCTAGTTGATCATGAAATATTGCTACATAAGTTATGCCTTCATCATTTTTCAGAAAAGGCTGTTAAACTCTTTAGATCTTATCTTACAAACAGAACACAAATGGTCAAAGTTGGTTCTATTAAATCTAATATCCTACCCATTTCAACTGGTGTGCCTCAAGGATATATTTTAGGTCCCCTTTTGTTTCTATTATATATTAATGATATAGCATATTTAACTGAGTCAATGAATATTGATCTTTACGCTGATGATTCAACATTGTACAAAGCAGGACCCAATTTACAACATGTTGAAACAGATCTCCAGAATAATTTAGTTTTGATTGAAAAATGGTGTTCCATTAACAATATGCTTTTACATCCTGATAAAACTAAATGTATGGTTATTGGTACAAGACAAAAACTGAAAAATTCAGTCCCACTTCATCTCACAGTATCAGGAAAATATATTGAGAATGTTAAAAACCAGAAAGTATTGGGTGTTTACATAGAAAATAATATGTCTTGGAAAACTCAGACAAACAAAATGTCTTTGAAACTTAACTCTAAGATTGCGCTTTTGAGAAGAATTTCATATTATCTCACACAAGACACAAAAATTCTGTACTATAATGCTTACATTATGTCCTCTTTTGATTATTGTTGTACTGTCTGGGGCAAAGGAAACCAGTCTGGGATAAGTAAAATAGTAAAAATTCAGAAAAGAGCTGCTCGCATCGTTTTATGCAAGTCTTACCGAACACCGTCATCCTCTCTTTTCAAAGAACTGAAATGGCTACCTTTTCAATACAGATGTAAATATCACGCGGCGCTTCTAGTTTTCAAATCCATAAACAATCAAACACCTAGCTATATATCAGACCTATTGAAATTCTCTACAAATGATAAATATAATCTTCGCTCTTCGACTTGGAAAAGTCTCTCACAATTGACTCCACGAACAAATTACTTAAAAGACACGTTCAGTTACTACAGTAGAGAAGTGTGGAATAATATACCAATAACAATACGTTCAGTTAAGACACTCAATTCCTTTAAACATCTTTTGAAAAAAATCTATTTGATCTGTCGCAATCTTGATGTAATTAAATTACATACTATTTCTCATATTTTTAATTAGTGTCTGTCTGTTATGAGTGTCAAATGTTTTGTTTTCATTAACATAAAATGTTGTTGTTTTTATAGAATTGTTTTGTAATTGTTATTTTATTTTGTTAAGAAGGCCATATTGTAAATAAGATTGACATCCTTTTGTTCAAACTTAATATGTAACCTTCTAAAAATAAAGAATTTATTATTATTATTATTATTATTATTATTATTAAACAGAATTTTCGATATCTACTCGTCAGCATGAATTATGATTTACTTGAATTTTATGATCTACAAGTGGATGTAGCCATATCAGACATTTCCAAACCATGATAAGTTACTGCAAAAACTGAACAATTACGGCGTAAGAGGTAATATATTGCTAATTTAGCTGCTTCTTAAAAATCGGTCGAAAGTTAACACTCCGACAGTGTACTAGTTGAATCCGGAGTCCCCGTGACATCGTTTCATGTCCCTTGATGTTCCTATGTTACATTTATGACCCACTGGATACAATGAAATCCAGTATACACCTTTTCGCCGATGATTGCCTCTTATACTGACTCATCCGTTCCAGTAACGATCACTTGATTCTACAGAACTTATGAGAAATAAAAATGGGATAAACTTTGGGGAATGCAGTTTCAAATGCATTTAATGTCAAGAAGTGTTATATTTTTAAGCATCCAGCTTTTTCTATGAACTTGATAAGCCGCATAGCATATGCTAAACAAGTCGATAGAAATCCATACCTAGGAGTCAATTTATCCAAAAATCTCATGGGAAACATACTTAATAGCAGGCAAACTCTCGATCCGCTCTTATTACTTGAACGTAATCCTAAGAACTGTGTCTTTGGACTGTCGTAAACTAGCTTCTAAGCATACAATACATTACTACGTTCTACATTAGAATATGGATCAATATTCGGCACCAGTCCCTTGTAACGGCCATTAGCCCAGGATTTCAGAAAGGCGGTGGGGGAGGGGGGTGCAACTCAGCGATTCATATGTTTTAACAGCGTAAATTTGTAGCTGAGCTAGAACATTAGTCCGTCGATCACTTTCAGCGCCTCAATAAATAAATTGCAGTATGCCCAAATGAATTTGTAAGAGACCTAACTAATCTAGGGTGGTCCGGGGGCATGGGCATAAGAAAATTCTGAAAATCTATATGCAAAATCCTGCATTCTGAGGTACTTTGTGGATAAATAGGAGTGAAGACTTTTAGAAGGATAAGCGGCGATGTCGCTTTATGAGGAATAAACGAGCGTGGAGACTGTTGGAAGGATAAGCGGCGATGTCGCTTGATGTAGAATGTGGATAAATGGGGGCGGAGACTGTTTGAAGGATAAGCGGTGAAGTCGCTTTATGAGGAACAAATGGGCGTGGAGACTGTTGGAAGAATAATCGGCGATGTCGCTTGATGTAGAATGTGGATAAATGGGATTGGAGACTTTGGAATGATAAGCGGCGATGTCGCTTGACGTGGAATGTGGATAAATGGGGATTGAGACCGTTGGAAGGATAAGCGGCGATAAAGCTTTACTTGGGATGTTGATAAATGTTGGAAGGATTAGCGGCGAGGTCGCTTGGAGTGAGATTAATGGGAGTGGAGACTGTTGGGAGGATAGGCGGCGATGTCGCTTGACATGGGACAAATGGGAGTGGAGAATGTTGGAAGGATTAGCGACGATGTCGCTAAACGTGTTGTAAACATGTCAACCAAACAGCGTCAATTCATTTTAACAATCTTTGAATTATTTATTGCCATTGGTATTTAAGCAATGTTTGCTACAGTTACGTGAGCTGTGAATGTTGTTCCAGCTGATATTTAAACATTCATAAATTTACAATGGAATATTGCTAAGGGAATAACAATAATCATTGTGTCGAATATTGAAACAAAGATCCGCTTCGTCGTTCGCTTTGTTAAAGCTGAATTAAATTGTGATGTTGCGATGTTTTGTAATGAAATATGCAAACGACAGACACTCATAATAAGCCTACGCCATCCATGTAGTTTAATACAGAAAAATATATGAGATTAGAAAAATACCGTGCAACTCCCGTGGTCTGGTGGTTATTCTGAAATTTCTTCGTCACTGTAATTGATAATAGGTTTAAGTATTTTGCGGAAGCTTTTGAACTAAAGACGGGTTAGAAAAAGTAAGGATTAACCAACCTGTTTTGCAAAACACTACTGAGCTTTAATGGTAAATAAATAAAAATTATTAAACATGCAGGCATGAAGAGTTTGAGTCAAAGTTTAGTTTACATCGATTTTGAAACATGTTATTCCAATTGATATTAATCACGCTCGATGACTGCTTCCTGGATTGCCAACCAGGGCCCAAGATAATAAAACTAAGTTTTGAGATCAGTATCAAATCTCAAGGATATGATTGGCTGAAATGACGACTGGTCGCTCTTGGGAAAGGTACTCGCGCCGAATGTGGATTGGGAAAACTGCCGACGATCTCACCCTAGTGGGTTTCGAAACCGCAGTTTCCGGATCTGGGGTCCGATGCTCTAACCCTGTGTCCAAATTAATTTCCAAATTAAATGTACCCAAAGTACTTGGACTACATCGTTCTGGCGTAAAGAGCAGTGTACACGTGAGGATTTGATCCGTATCTGCATCATCTTCAGACAGCTTTTATAGAAGGTTAAATAAAGTTTGTTGTAACACATTACATGTTCCTAAACAAGTAAGACCACATTTTATATCTAAAACCTAAGACTCGCTCTATTCACATGTGCAACCAGATTCTCTAAGCTGCTTATTCAACCTGCCTTGCATCACAAGTGACATAAATGATTTTTGCAGGTAATGCAGTTTTCATGATGTCTAAAGACCATTCCTCTATAAATACCAAAAAAAAACATTATTTTGTAGAAATATTTAAGGGCTTGCCACACTCCTCCCTATCCTATTAATCGATAAAAAGAAAATTATCAAAATCTCAATAACGGCAAAATGGCAATGAAACTTTGCACAAATGAATGTTACTAATGTATCTTTATTTTGCATACAGTAAGACACGTTAGAATAGTAAAGAAAACAAGCTAGACCTTAAAATTCTTTAAAATTCTATTTACATAAATTCACAAAAACTAAGCGATACAAAACATAATTTTAAACATCCAAGCGAGTGCAATGCTACTGACAAAAAATGTTGTGTACTTTAAAAAAAATTAAACTACTTAAAGAGAAATCATTGATTGACATCCGTTTACGCGACCAGGAACCGACCAGAAAATTGAAGGTCAAACACACTTTACTAATATCTCGTAAAGTTTACATATGTAAGTCACGAGGACACAATAAATGGTTGTCAGTATCATATTACTCATGTGGGCATTTAAAATGATGTTTTGTGTTGTTTTTTTTAATTTTTGTGAATTTATGTTAATAGAATTTTTAGGACTCGCCTTTTTTCTTTACTGTTCTAACGTGTCTTACCATCTGCAAAATAAAGATACATTAATAACATACGATTGTGCAAAGTTTTTATATTTGACAGCGTCACTTATTTAGTTTGTGTACAGTTTCCCACCCGCCCGCCCTTCGGTGGTTCATCGGAATGATATATAACATATTAATATTGGTATTTCTTTTAGATGCGCACCACGGACAGGCTGCGGCATAATGCAAATAAGCTAGTCGTTTTAAACTGTTAGTTTTATTTTTATTTTTCTCAATTGAATGTTAGTATTTTTAAGTTTCTGGAGTATCGTTACGGACTAGGATGAGCCTTGTTGCAACCCACGTATTTGACTTAAACGTCGAACACTACCTGATAACAAAACAGGCAACTGGACCCAAACAGACATCTATAGCAAAGAAATACGAACGCTATATATACTCAACAAAAATGTTTTGCAACGCAGGCGCTGATCATTTGTTAGTCTTCGATATGGAGGCATTTAAGCTTGCTGCAACTGTACAGTTCTAATGCCAGTTCCCTACTAAACGTCAAAAGTTATCTTAAAAAAAGACTCTTACCTAGCCGTGGTCTCTAGCATAGGCATATCAATGGGGTAACACTTTTCACTCATTTGGGAAAAAATCTGCTGATTTGTGAAAACATTACAGCCTATATCCAATCATTTTCGTCATTCTTTTTCAATCATTATTGATAAATGCTTCAATTTGCATAAAGGATTATGCTGGGACAATAGTTCTTTCATATTAGGATGGTTTTATATATCACTTGTTAACTTTCGTTGTTTGTTACTGTTAAAAATGCAAAAGTTGCAAAACATTTTTTGTTGAGTATACATGAAAACATTGTTGCAAACCAAGTGATCAAAACAACAAAGTGTTTTCAGCTCATACTGACAAATAGTGACAATTTCTTATATTCTTTTTCCCCAAGAACAGTGATAGATTAGAGTTAACTCGGTGACGATATTATGAACCAAACGACAATTGAAAGCTTCAAGTGTAATTTAAGGTTCCGCTAAGATTGCAAATGGCGAAAAGTGGCTAAATTTTCAAAATTGAATTTTGGGGGAAATACTTATTGCCACCTAGATTTTAGTAACGAAATGTATTTAGCTAAGGATGTAGTTAATGTTTGCATGCTCAATTTAGTCTAATTCATGTTCTAATTACCAGGCACATACTAAAACAAAAGAAAAAACATTTGCATGAGAACTTTGAAATTCTTGGACAATATAACAAAGCAACTCATACCTGAAATAAGTATTTGCTGGTCTACAATGTTTAGTGCGAATTCGTCAAAATAATGTTAGGGTTTTCAAGAAATGCAAGGAAAACTTATTTATAAGTATATTGTGTGTTGGCAAATATATATGTTGTACATGATTGGTCCTTCTCTCTTTACCTTTAATAAAAGAAAAGAGTAAAAAAACCAAGCAGCAACAACAGCAGAAACAATTAAATGCAATAAGTTTACAAAGGCAGCAGAGTGTTAAGAAAATAGTCAGAAACACAACACATCATAATAATATCGGTAATAAACAATGACAAAGGCCCTATTAAAATTATAGTGAAACATTTAGTACATGTACTGTTTTAATTTTTGAGTTTAATTCAGTTTGGAAGAGAGGTTATGTTTTGAAATGATTTATGATTATTTCAACAAACTTTGCCAGGTTAGTTAATTCCCTCTTATTTGTGGAGTTGAATAATTGACTAAATTTTAATGTGTTGGGTCGTTTATAATAATATGGTTTAATTAGCCTTTTTCGATATTGTTCAAAATGATTACATTCCAGTACAAAGTGTATTTCATCACCAATACACGAGCTGTTCTGACAGTATGGACATATTCTGTTATATAAAGGTGTGTTGTGCCACCTGCCGACTTCAATAGGTAATCTATGATTTCTTGTTCTGTATTTGGTTAGTATTCTGCTATAATGATTTGAAAGGACTTGGAAGTATTGGTTTAATTTGAGTTCAGATTTGATTATTCTATAATTAATGCTACTGGATGAAATTTGGATTAAGTCATTCAATGTTTGAAAGTACTGGTCTTTAATTTTTTGTTTGAATGTTAGATTAAACCATTTTTTGTTTATGGCAGTTTGATTAAGCCATACATTTTGGAACCCATTTCTCTGAATTATGCTTCTGATATAGTCTAGCCAACTTGAATGTAATAAACCTTGGTTTTGTAGTGATAGTATAACTGAGTAAACTTTGTTTGATAATTTATTTTGGGTTTGATCTGATACTCTGCTCCAAAAAGATATCATTCTAATTTTCGCTTCTTCTTGTAAAGGTATTATTCCAAGTTCTCCATATATCATATGAGAAGGTGTCGACTTTTTTAAATGAAGTATATTTTTGAAAAAATTAAGCTGAACTTTTTCTAGAATGTATAGATTGCCAAAGCCCCATAATTCACTACCGTAAAGTAGGATAGGTTTAATAGTTTTTGAGAATAACTCGACTTGAATATCATATGGTAAATCTAGTACTCGTATTTTTTTGAGAAGCATAAACATAGCTTTATTTGCTTGACTTGCTATATGTATTTTTGCCTTGTAGTAGTTTCCAGTTCGTGATAGGTATATGCCTAAGTATTTATATTCATTTACAATTTCTAAAATTTCTCCATTGTATGTAAAACTTACATTATAATTACGTAATCGTGATCCGAAAATTACAATTTTAGTTTTGTTGATATTCACACAGAGTTTCCATTCTTTGCAATAATTTTCAAAATATTTCAGATTATTTTGTAAATCTTCCGCAGTATTGCTTAGTAAAACTGTATCATCAGCATATAATATAACAAACAGTTTGAGATATACCTGGACTTGATCTTGGTGAATATTAAATAATTTACCATTTGCACCCTTATCACTAAAAAATGTTTCTAAGTCATTAAAGTACAGTGAAAAGAGAATTGGGGAAAGATTTTCGCCTTGGCGGACGCCAGTTAGACTTGGGAAAAAAGGTGTTACACCACTATTTGTTTTAACAGAAGATTTTATATTTTCATACATGTTTTTAATTACATTGAAGCATTTACCACTTATATTATTTTGAATTAGTTTGTACCAAAGGCCTTGCCTCCATACAGTATCAAATGTTTGTTTGAAATCAATAAATGCACAAAATAATTTTTTCTTTTGTATTTTAAGGAGTTCAATAAGACTTTGTATTACAAACAAATTGTCGATAGTCGAATGATTTTTTCGAAAACCAGCTTGATTATTTTTAATAATATTAAACTCATCACTAAATGTAGTAAGTCTATTGTTTATTATTGCAGTAAATAGTTTTCCTAAACAACTTAGGAGTGTAATGGGTCTGTAATTTTCCGGTGATTGAGCATTTCCTTTGTTTTATTTGTAATTATTTTTACAATTAAGCAAGTTCTGAGCATTCGTTTCCTCCTAAATGCTTGTTTAAAACATCTCCTCGTTTACTATAAGCCTCTACTGTTTCACGACCGTATGTTTGGTGATTTATACCACAAGAAAGAAATTTTTAAAATTAACACATGGGTAGAAGTGTTCATCAATTTTCAAAGTCAATGCATGGACATGAGTTTTTTTGAAACCCGCATAATGTCATCTAACATGGCATACACTGAAATTGACATCATTAAAACTAACAAACAAAAACAGGAAAATGTGCGAGAACCACCAATATTACATGTTTAAGTTCAGCATTCTAACGAAGTTGTTGAAGATCAGAATAGTAAATTTAATAATTTGAGTTTAATCATGATTCTGTTCCGACATCCAATCTCACTCGTTTGGCAGATTCTTAGACTCTTTCTCCTTCGTTATCAGAAAATAAACGACTGTTGTAAACCAAAAAACTAGAGGCCTCTGATTGGCTTCTAGATTACGTCATGCCTGTTCTCTGTATCTATTTTAAAAAAATTTCTCCAGCTTCTTATCAAGTAAGCCTATTGCTCATTACAATAATTCAACATAACACTTGATTAAAGAGTAAATATAAACCATTTGTAAAAAAGAAAAGAAGAGGTACAGCTTATACTGTATTAAACCAGCATCTAGAAGGTGTAAACGTCGCCCTGAACGACAGGATATGGCAAACAGTGTGCAGTATTTGTGCAACTCGAATGGTTAACATTTAAACCCCCGACGCACTACGCCAGCAGTGGTTATAAGCGTCGTAACAATACAGATACAGATCTCATCATAATATGCATTCCAAACATATGAATGGCAATAAATCAGTGACCGACATTTAAGTGGCATCAAATTGCTATCAGCAACTCTGCTGTGATAACGGTAAACATACATCTTGTAATATGACTCGTTGTATTTTTAAATCTAACACCAACTGGTGTTGTTAATCTCCAGCAGCAGTATGTACTTTACTTGCAAGCTTGGAAAATACCGCCTATTTTAAACCTCGAGGAAAGATAACTGAAGCTCGCTAAGGATTCTCTGGCGACTATAATCGCCAGACAAAATTGGTTTACTACTGTCGCTGTCTGCTGAAAGTACAGACATGCGCAGTGAAACAGTCAAGCAGATTCTGTGGAAGAGTCGGAATTTGATTCTGGCACAGTTCCGACAGCCCAATCGAGCACGCCCGGATATTCATTAGTCTCTAAGAAAAACATAAAGGTTAATTACTTGTAAATAGTCCACCGGATGTTCCTACTCGGGCTAGTCAAGCAATGGCTGACACTAAATAGTCCCATTTTTTTGCATTTTGGGGGCATTAATTGACAAGTATGGGCTGAAAGTGACATGTTTAGTAAATGGCATGCTTTTACTGACACACTGATACCAAATTTATGTTTAGAAATGCAATCTATGAAAAAAGGCCCCGGTTTTAAGACGGTATATGTAAAACAGTTTTGAAGTTCACACCGTAGTGAAAAAACAGACCGCCGGATTCAAGATGGCAAATCTCTGTTAATTGATACATGACCCCTACTTTTCTTGCTGGAAATGGATAATACAAACACTTAGCTTTAAAAGCATGTAAGTTAACCCCTTGGGAAATGGTACCAGCTATGATTGCCAGCATGTTGAAGCATGTCATGTTTACTATAGCTTATATAGGGAAATCTATTTACAGGTCTTACACCTATAAGAAGTACAAGTGGAGGGCAGAATTTGAATATTTATATTGTCTGCAATGTTATTTTCCACTAAAATTGTGTGCTGACCAATTTTAAGCAAACTTGAAAGTCAAAAATCAGTATAACTATGAAGGTTTTCATCACGTGACTTTCTAAAAAAAGACGCATAACATTTTTTTACACACTGTAGAAAATACAACACACGTATGTTTATATAATTTAACATGTCGTTATATATCGGCTCAATTTCTGATTTGATGTTACTACAACGTCCAGATATTGTTTCATCAACATTTAGAAGACTTTTCTTGCAAATAGGGGGAACGGAATAGCATTTCCAAGCTCTAGACGGGCGGCTTTATCTAAAGTGACCACGTCCGGTGCCGCTGTTAACCGGTGTTACCCTTCAAAGTTCAAGTTTGGTCCATTATCATATGTCGGTCATCCTGATGACCGACATATTACACGTAAATCAAGATGAAGTGAATAATACCAGCTACAAAATGCATCACTTCATATACAATCTACGCCGTTTATCTTGTTTAAAGATATTTCTTGTTATTTATTCTAAACCATTACTGTAGGCAAATGAAGCACAACTACGCCAACATTGAGATAGTCACCTTCATAACTTTCTTACTTCTGTTAGAGAGTTAACACTACATGACTTGCAAGAGGTCTTCCAAATCACTTCTACCCGACAAGTTCAAAATTTATATAGACAGTCTCTGTAAAACAACATGTTTTTAGACTATTTTCTGAAAGTCCAAAAGGGCTCAAAAATGAGTTGAGGTAGGGCCGACAAGATATACTTTTTATTTTGGTACCAAATTAAAGCCTATTATATGGCCAAACAATCTGGACTGGCCTGCAAAGAAAATTTTATTGCGAATCGTCGGAAAATAAGGGGAGATAACTCATGCCAAATCATACAAAAAAATCAACAAAAAACGGATAAACTCAATGATATGACATATATTTATAAAGACTTTTTTCTGTCTTCATTAAAACTTTGTCAAATAAATTGCAAGATGCAATTTAATGTCCAAGGTGAACAACTTAAGTATATAATGTGTGATAAACAAGAGTTATTCCCCTTTAATTTATTGAAAGATAATGTAAATCACTTATGTCCCATTTTCTTTTGCTAGAAAATGATATTTCTAGTGATTTTTTAACTTAGAGAAAGGAATTATAGCACATATTCTCTGAAAAGGCTTATAAAACACCAATAACCATCCAGGTCAGATTATATACATTTAATTTCATACTTAAGATCAAGCCATTTATTACAAGCCAGTTTGACTAACAGGACGCATTACAGACTCATCGGTGGCAGGAAACGTTCACAAAATGTTATCAACTCTCTTATGGCAATAATACTTATGCAACTTTCTTAATTAAAATGACAATCCTCATCAAACTTAGTAAGAACATGTATGTACATTATATCTTAGACAAGTTTGATAGCCAGTCAGATTGCTTTGTCACTCTTGAGTCATGCCCTTCAAGTGGAAATATTTAACAAGTTACATCTATACCAAACAATACCTATATTTACTATCACTAAAATTCGTCCGACTGTTTAAGGGGACAATAAGACCTCAGCTATGTATGGTTACAAGCAAGATTACATAAGTCAAGTCACTGAGGAGTTATGGGTCTTCTTTAACTTCCAAAACTTAAACAAATAAACAATTTCTGCTCTCTGACGGTTTTGTGGCAGTTTGAAATATTGTTCTTCATTAGTTGTATTAATCGTTCTATTAAATCATTCATACATGTTGATTTAAACAATTTGTGTGTTAAAATTCATTTATTTTTTCTACTTTCTAAGTGCAATCAATGCACACGAAATTAAAAAAATGTAAATCAAAAACAAATACAAGTAAATGAGCAGTGATAGTATGACGACATCAAACTAATTTTTTTAGTTAATGTTTGGTTGAAAGATTATTTTGGAAATAACCTAAATAATATTTTTAGAGTGTTCTATTGACTGCTTCTGCTTTAGAGCTCATTAAAAATTGCACATGGGAGTCTTTAATACATGTTTGTTATGGCTATAAATAAATATGCTTGTGGCTAGTGCTACACTTAAACTATTGTCAGACATACTCGCACTTGTCCTTGACAAAATTTTCAAGCTTCTGAACGACAGTCTAAGAGTAAGGTCTGGGTCCATCTACGGGTAGTACTTCCAATATTTACTTTTTCTTATTAACCTAAAAACATCACGGGGTAAATACAAGGATAAAACTTCAAACTTTAATTTAAAAGAAATAACCACAAACCAGTGGTTCATTATTGAAGAACACAGCATAATTTATCACATAAAACATTTAAGACTTCACCATGTAACCAATGCCCAAGGTTAGAAAAATAACGTATTGTATGATTAATATACACTGTATAAACAACAAACACTAAGGATTGCAAAATTAAGACTTAACTTTTCTGAATAGTGGCTCTAGAAAATATTAGCTTACAAGATCAAATAAAATTTTCTGTTAAAATTGATATGCGCAATCACAATACAAATGTTGATAAATATTAATTTTATTATGTGTAATAATGATGCATCATTATCAACAATGGCTTTCGTATGTCTAAAGCTGTACACAATATTGCAAAAGCTACTAAGAACTTTCTCTGTATTACATTATAAACACTGTTTCTTTCAATAATGAAAACTAGGCCTTCTTCGGCAAAAACTTGATATCAGCAAATTTCTTCATTCATTGTATTTACTAATAGCACTTGTCTTCAAGGTCACTTTTCCACAATGGAGGACACCCACATTCGTGATGTACCAGTTCTTTGTCATATGCCAGGTTTATCAAATTTGAAACGAAAAAAAACGCATTCTCTCTCATTCTGATCATTGTGCATATGATGCGGTTTTAGAAGGTGTCATTTTTAGCTCACCTGTCACGTAGTGACAAGGTGAGCTTTTGTGACCGCCTGATGTCCGTCGTCCGTCGTCCGTCGTCCGTCGTGCGTCGTCAACAATTGCTTCAATCAACTTCTTCTCTGAAACGGCTTGGCCAATTTTGATGAAACTTGCCACGTATGTTCCTTGCATGAAGCTCTTCCAAAGTTGTTCAAAGAAATCAATTCCATGCAGAACTCTGGTTGCCATGGCAACCGAAAGGAAAAACTTTAAAAATCTTCTTGTCTGAAACCACAAGGCCTAGAGCTTAGATATTTGGCATTTAGCATCCTCTAGTGGAGCTCTACAAAGATTGTTCAAATTATTTCCCTGGGGTCAAAATTGGCCCCGCCCCAGGGGTCACTTTATTTTACATAGACTTATATAGGAAAAACTTTTAAAATCTTCTTGTCTGAAACCACAAGGCCTAGAGCTTAGATATTTGGCATTTAGCATCCTCTAGTGGAACTCTACAAAGATTGTTCAAATTATTTCCCTGGGGTCAAAATTGGCCCCGCCCCAGGGGTCACTTCATTTTACATAGACTTGTATAGGAAAAACTTTAAAAATCTTCTTGTCTGAAACCACAAGGCCTAGAGCTTAGATATTTGGCATTTAGCATCCTCTAGTGGAACTCTACAAAGATTGTTCAAATTATTTCCCTGGGGTCAAAATTGGCCCCGCCCCAGGGGTCACTTCATTTTACATAGACTTGTATAGGAAAAACTTTAAAAATCTTCTTGTCTGAAACCACAAGGCCTTGAGCTTAGATATTTGGCATTTAGCATCCTCTAGTGGAACTCTACAAAGATTGTTCAAATTATTTCCCTGGGGTCAAAATTGGCCCCGCCCCAGGGGTCACTTCATTTTATATAGACTTATATAGGAAAAACTTTAAAAATCTTCTTGTCTGAAACCACAAGGCCTAGAGCTTAGATATTTGGCATTTAGCATCCTCTAGTGGAACTCTACAAAGATTGTTCAAATTATTTCCCTAGGGTCAAAATTGGCCCCACCCCAGGGGTCACTTCATTTTACATAGACTTGTATAGGAAAAACTTTAAAAATCTTCTTGTCTGAAACCACAAGGCCTAGAGCTTAGATATTTGGCATTTAGCATCCTCAAGTGGAACTCTACAAAGATTGTTCAAATTATTTCCCTGGGGTCAAAATTGGCCCCGCCCCAGGGGTCACTTCATTTTATATAGACTTATATAGGAAAAACTTTAAAAATCTTCTTGTCTGAAACCACAAGGCCTAGAGCTTAGATATTTGGCATTTAGCATCCTCTAGTGGAACTCTACAAAGATTGTTCAAATTATTTCCCTAGGGTCAAAATTGGCCCCACCCCAGGGGTCACTTCATTTTACATAGACTTGTATAGGAAAAACTTTAAAAATCTTCTTGTCTGAAACCACAAGGCCTAGAGCTTAGATATTTGGCATTTAGCATCCTCAAGTGGAACTCTACAAAGATTGTTCAAATTATTTCCCTGGGGTCTAAATTGGCCCCGCCCCAGGGGTCACTTCATTTGACATAGACTTATATAGGAAACACATTAAAAATCTTCTTGTCTGAAACCACAAGGCCTAGAGCTTAGATATTTGGCATTAAGCATCCTCTTGTGAAACTCTACAAAGATTGTTCAAATTATTTCCCTGGGGTCTAAAGTGGCCCCGCCCCAGGGGTCACTTCATTTGACATAGACTTGTATAGGAAAAACTTTAAAAATCTTCTTGTCTGAAACCACAAGGCATAGAGCTTAGATATATGGCATTTAGCATCCTCTAGTGGAACTCTACAAAGATTGTTCAAATTATTTCCCAGGGGTCTAAATTGGCCCCGCCCCAGGGGTCACTTCATTTTATAAAGACTTGTATAGGAAAAACTTTTAAAATCTTCTTGTCTGAAACCACAAGGCCTAGAGCTTAGATATTTGGCATTAAGCATCCTCTTGTGAAACTCTACAAATATTGTTCAAATTATTTCCCAGGGGTCTAAAGTGGCCCCGCCCCAGGGGTCACTTCATTTTATATAGACTTGTATAGGAAAAACTTTAAAAATCTTCTTGTCTGAAACCACAAGGCCTAGAGCTTAGATATTTGGCATTAAGCACCCTCTAGTGGAAGTCTTCAAAGATTGTTCAAATGATTTCCCTGGGGTCAAAATTGGCCCCGCCCCAGGGTTCACTTTATTTTATATAGACTGATATAGGAAAAACTTTTAAAATCTTCTTGTCTGAAACCACAAGCTGAGAGTACTTTTGTACTCAGGTAAGCGATATAAGGGCCATCATGGCCCTCTTGTTTCTTTAAGTCGAGTATTTTTGTTTTTTCTTCTCAAAATAAAAACTTTGCAATATTTATGGACAGTGTACTACCACTCATCACTGACAATCCCTTTGATAGTGGTTCCAGCTTGAATCTTCTTCGAACTCTCCATCAACAGAGTCAATACTCTGCAGAAGACATCTACTAAAAAGTCCTAGTTGACGTTCGTATCCTTTACAGATTAATGTTGTTGCCTGGATGCATTTTTGTTTGCATTCCTCATTGGAAAGCCCCACAAACCAATTTGCGTTGTTTCCATCAATACTTTGTCCAGGGGTTTCTTGAAAGGTGTAAGCCATACTGACCGCGCATCGATCAACGCACTTCCGTTCCGTGTAACTGTAACTGACCCCAAGCGAACATCGACAAATGCCGTTAAGACAGACCAGTCCGGGTTCCGTGCAGGAATCACTAGAAGTGCAGCTGTTGGTATACGTGTACTTGCAGGTCGGCGAGGCACTCCATGTGCGATTGACACAGTAAATTGCCGACAATCCGTTCATCTTCCGGTCTGAGTCGCATATGTAGGTGATTTCCGAGCCATTAAGAATTGCGTCAGGAAAGCTACCGGATAGTTTGTAGCTGCGTTTGCCGAATATTGTGTTAATCTTAGAATAAGCGATCGAAGCGCCCTCGATTTGGCTTGGCGAAGGACACACCATTTCGCACCTGACGTTTGCAATTCCGAACCATTTTCCCAAGCTGCTGCATTCTATTCTGTTCGAACCGGAAACCATCGTAAAGCCACTGTTACATTTAATAACAATGTGTGAGCCGACAGAATTCATGTTGCCGTGGACAACGCCATTAGGGACTTCGGGAACACTCGGACATTCCGAAATTTCACAAACATCTTGACTGTTGCACGTCGATCCACTTTTACAAGCAGTAACACTTCCACAACTTGAAATTGCTGTGGAGGACTTTTCCTGGTAGACATAACCTACTGTGGTTGTAAGTTCCTCTCCGCCATCTTTTAGGTTGTCATTATTTAGTTCACAGAGTGTGAGTTGTCTTTTATAATTAATAGATTTACACTCAGATTTTGCATTGCATAAATCCATGCAACCCGATAAGCTCTTATTTATCTCTGTTTTAAAAACATGACCGAAAAGCTTTCGAGAAAAGTGAATTTTCTCTGCGGCATCACAGACGGTAAAAAGTCCTAAAACCAAAATCAGATCTTTCTTGTTCAACGTCATTATTGTTTCTGGGATCTTGATAACATTTTACCATCACGCGTACAACATGCATTATTAATTTAAAATGTGATCAAAGCACTATTAAACGGAAACTAATTTCACTATTCACAATGGGTTTAATTTAAAATTCAAAAGCGACAAATATAGGCGTCGTTTCCACAAGCCAGGGGATTTGCTTTCCAAACATTAAATATTTATTGTCTATTAAATTGTTTGTTGTTTAAAGTCTGATGGAGTACATGGTATCATCTGAGGCGAGTCGGAGACTTTCAAGTACTTAAGTTGGTGTCATCAGAAACTTTTCGGAGACCGTCAAGTACGTGTTATCATCTAATGCATATTGAAAAACTGCAAAGAACCTCTTATAATCTAAGGCATATTAAAGACCACCGTGCACGTGGCATCATCAAAGGCATATTGAAAACAGCTGAGAACGTGGCATCATCAATGACATATTGAAAACCGCCAAGAACGTGTTAATAGCAAAGGCCTAATGAAGACTGTCGAGTAAGTGTTATCATCTAAGACATTTTGAAGACCGCCGAGTACGTGGCATCATCAATGACATATTGAAAACAGCCGAGTACGTGTTAGCATCAAAGTCATATTGAAAACCACCGAGTACGTGTTAATATTCAAGGCTTATTTAAGATCACATATTGAAGAATGCAGAGTACGAGTTATCATCTAAGACATATTGAAGACCGCAGAGTACTTGGTATCATCTTAGGCCTATTGAAGACCGCCATGTATATGTGTATATCCAAGGCATAAGGAAGACCGCCGAGTACGTAGTATCATCTAACGCATATTAAAGATCGCCGAGAACGTGGTATTATCTCATACAAATTGAAGACCGACGAGTATATGCTATTATTTAATTCTTATATAAGACCGTCGAGTACTTGGCATTATCTTAGACATATCGAAGATCGCAGAGAACGCACTATCTTTAAATACATATTGAAGACCGCCGAGTACGTGGTACCATCTAAGACATATTGAAGACCGCCGAGTACATTGTATCACCTAAAACATATCGTAGACCGCCGAGTACATGGTACTCTTTTAAGACATATAAAAGACCGCAAAGTATTTGGAATCATCTAAGATAATTTGAAGACCACCGAGTACGTAGAATCATTTAAGACATATAAAAAGACCGCCGAGTACGTGGTATGATCTAAGATATATTGAAGACCGTCGAGTACGTGGTATCATCTAACATTATTGAAGACCACCGAGTACGTTGTATCATCTAAGGTATTTTGACGACCGCCGAGTATCGGTATCATTTAAGACATATTGAAGACCGCAGAGCACATGGTATTATCTTACTAATAAGCTTAATGATGACCGCTTAGCACGCCACAACAAATTTGTGAAATGTTTTAAAACAGATATTCAACATTATTAGTTAAGTTAAAAGTCTGTATCAGAGGCGGCACTAAGGTCAATGGCAACCATGGCGGTCACTTCCTTTTTTTCATTCCACACTTATCATTGACTAGTCGGAGAAGCGGCGGTTTTCGTGAGTGAAATCGCCTATATGCAGACCAATCTCCGGGAGCAAGTTATGTGTAGAAACCTGTATTTGTAACTTTAGAGTACAGCTTTTTTGATTACTTTTGAGAGAAAAGAAATCTTTCTCACTTCTCTGAAGTTACATATCACAAGTTCAAGTTATATCCATACTATCTTCAAAAGTGGTATAAAAATTGCTTTTAATATTTCTTTAGAAAAATACCTTGCCGAAGAGAAAAGTTTACCCGTTCTATGATAATAAGTAGAAGATCTTCTAGAAATGTTGGTAAAATTAGTAGTTCCTACGATTTTGTATACAGTTCAGATGCTGTCGGCTTAATAGGGCATTTATCCACGGGTAACACATTGCTGAGGCACTCGCTGGCTAATTGCGAGCTCATTCTACATCACAAGTAACTGCGGAACCGATAACTCTTTTCCTTAAGGTGATTATTCTTAAGAAAGACACAAAGAACATCACTCGGGGCATTATTCATTTGTCAGGGATACTGTCATAATGTTTTACAGTTGCTTCCCTATTTATTAACCAATGAACTAACTATTATTTTAAATTATTATTTTTTTGCTTTTGTTTCAATAAATAAAATTTACTATGAATTCTCATGAACTATTTTTTATCTTAAACATGTTGAATCTGAAATTAAATCTAAAATGATTTCATAAAAATAACTGACGTTCAGTTATGAATACCATCGTGTTAATGTTAACATGAAACGAGGTTGAAGTACCTTAACACGCCAAATTTTATTACTTATTCCAATAGATGAACAAGAAGATATGCCCTCTTAGATTGTAATGATACAAATTTAAAATGATACCACAATGTAAAAACAACAACTGAATACACAAGTTAGTTCTAAATAATGGAAATAATTTTCTGTTTTCCAAAAACCAGAACATGAAAAGAATTTCACATAAAAAAGTAAATTAACATAAAATTTGAATTGTAAAGTACAGATTATTCAAGAAAAAAATACAACATTTAACATGTCCAGGCATTTAGTAGAAACGCTGATGATGAAAGTATTGGAGGAGAAGCCATTTACTTGAAGCACATGATTGTTAGCTATCCAAAACTGTTATATACAACACTTCATTAATTTATTTCATTAGTGTTCTAATGATTAGGTTGTTTCAATTCAAGTGTTTGCTATTTGGGCTTTTAGAACCCTCCAGCAAAATTCCAGACGTTAAGAATGACAATTTTCTTGAGTTGACCTAAAAGTATTTTTACATAAAATAGGTCTCTTAAATTGAGTAAAAAATATTATTTTTAGCTTTTAAATAAAAATGCACATTTCATTTGTTATGGTAAATTGTATTTCAAGCAATACACTTTGGGCTTTGGAGATCCCCAGAGCAATTTCTCACTTTTTGTAGAATGATATCACCAATTATCTAGTGGAAAAGTCTTAACATCATTTAAGCTCTCAAAAATGGAGAGAAATATAAAATGCACTTTTAAAAAAGAGGGTTAATATTCTTTTATGCCAGAATCAAGGGAAATGGGTTTATAAGAGGTCAATTTCTTTAAAAACCTTTGAGAGAAAAACACCATATTTTATGCCAAAAGTCTAAGAAAGGCATTTGTAAGGAAGAGGGCATTTAAAAGAATAGAAGGGGTATGTAAATTTTAAAGGAAGATCATAACTTTTTACTTAAAAGTAAGCGTCAAGAAAAAAATCAACTAGCTGGTCGTTTCGTCCTGTCACGGTCATCATATGTGCACAGTAAAGTGATTGTGTAAACATTCATGTCAATGCTATTTGAAGAAATATCCAATTTGCTGAAACAGATTACCAGTTTCTCCAAGAACAAACAGGGGAGATTACAAAAGAACTAAGACAGCCAGAGTTATATTACTTGTCAGGGGTCTGACCTGTGAACTGTTAAGAGTGTGAGTAAACATTCATGGCACTTCTTATGGTAGAAATGGAGAAATATGCAACTTGCCGAAACAGGTTAACCATTCTCTAAGTACTAAATTTGGAGATAATTCAAGAAATAAGGTAGCAAGATTTATGTAATTTGTCAGGGCAATGACCTTTCCACGGTCCAATAACTGTATCAACTTTAATGCCACTCTTCTTTGACTCAAAAAAATCCAACTTGCCGAAACAGATTAACCATTTCCTCTAAGTACAAAATGTGGAGATAACTTAAGAAATAAGGTAGGCAGAGTAATAAAACGAGTCAGGGTCATCACTTGTGCACTGTTTAGTAAGTGTGTAAACTTTAATGCCAATCCTTTTTGTTGAAAAATGAGATATATTGAGATATCATTAACATGCCGAAAATGGTTAATCTGAAGGACGTACGGTATGGCCGGACGTACTGACTGACGGTTAAATGACTAGAAGCCGGGTGCATATAAATCATATACAAAACACTTTTTTTTCCAGTTTGAGGCCCCTATCCGGGTAACCCCTTTATTGCAAGTATGCATTATACAAATTCACAGTAAAGTTAAATACAATACATATAACATGTTATTTTTTAGATGCAATTTATAGCAATTTTAAGGCATTATGAGATATAACACTCGTAAGGATATAATGTAAGGTGGCCTCAGAAATTATTATATATTTAACGTATATAAAACGACTCTGAACTTAGCGAACCTTGCACATTCTATATGAATTTTTAAAGTTTGAATAATTTGTGTATCTAGATGTGATTAAAAACGGTTATTCGGAAATACAAAAATTAGATTTTTCTCAGTGTTTTGTCAGGATAATAATTGTTATGATTCTTTAACTATCCTGTAAACTGTTCCAAAATTTTTATTGAAAGTGTCTTGTTTTCCTTGTAAAATTGCAATATAGTATTTTGACTCTAGTTTTTGTTTTAAATATGTCTTAAAAAATTGAACAGAACGATGTGAATCACAATTTTCTCTAAATTTTGACTTATGAATGTAGTATTTAACGAGAACAGATAAATAATTTCCAATACAATTGTTTTCCTGAAAAGAGAAAATAAAATGTCTGTTGTTCAAAGAAAATTCTACCCTACATTGTTCTGCAAGCCATTTTTGAATTCTCGTTAGAAATAGATGTATAATCGGACATTCTAAGAAGAGATGTTCAATGGTTTCCCTAGTTTGATTACAATAAAAACACAATTCGTCTGTTACTTTATTTATCTTAAATAGAAATGTTTTTGTAACCAAAATTTTGTTGTTTATTTTAAATTGAAATATTTTGAAGTTTAATTTCTTTAATAGTTTTTAAGTTAGCAAATATCTGTTTACAATTGTTTTCGTTTAAATTTAATAATATATGGTTCCATTTGTCTAACTTATCTGGTTCATTTGAAACTCTTAAATGCTCATAAAATAATTTTGAACCCGTGTTATTTTTAAGAAGAATCGCAATATAGGCATTAGTACACATGTTTATTTTTACATTCGTAGTATTTTCGGTGTTGTTAGAAATTTTCTGTCTCCATTCTAATGGTATATTATTTAAAACTCGATAATAATCTAAAAAGGTGCATTGAATTCTGTAACGTTCTTTTAATTGTTCAAATGTTAACAAAAGACCATCTTCTCCGTAGAGGTCGATAACATTAATAACATTTTTTTTTGTACCAACTATCAAAATACAGTGAACCGTTTACCATTTTTTTATTTTTCCATAATGGAGAAAAAAGCATTTGATTTAAATCATTAATGTGTACATTGCTACACATTAAGTGCCAACTGCTTAGTACGTTTTTCCAGAACGGGTTGGAAAGAGTATTTGATAATTCAATGGAAAAATTTGATCCTAAGTTCAATAAATGTTGTAAATTAAATAATCCCAGACTTTCCCAACTATCACAATTATTTAAAAGTAACCTTCTCAACCAACTTATTTTTAGGGCATTAATAAAATTTTTAATATCGAACATTCCTAAACCGCCTTGTTCTGTGTCTTTCGTTAGTAAATTTCGTTTTATTCTATCGGGCCCATTACTCCATATAAACTTAAAACACATTTGTTCCAATTGTTTTATTATTTCTGTTGGAAGATTTGGAAGTGCTATAAAAAGATGAACACATTTTGAGAGAACCAAAGACTTGACAACTGTAATTTTTCCAATAAGTGTAAGATTTCTTTTTGACCATGTTTTAATTAATTTTTCACATTTAATTAAGATGTCGGGTCCATTTAATACCCATATATCGGACAGTTCTGCTGAAAAATTTACGCCAAGAATTTTTAAAGGTGTTTGTGACCAATCTAACGCATAATCGTCACATAATGTGTTTAATGAATTTCTAGTTGAGCCTATCCAATATGCTTTTGTTTTTTCATTATTAATTTTTAAACCTGACATTTTATGAAACTTCTCTAGAGTTTGTAAACAGGAACGTAATGATTTTTCCGTGCCATCTAAAAATAATTGAATATCATCAGCGTATTGACTGAGTTTGTGTTCTTTGTGGTAAACTCGAATACCCGTTATATTGTTATTATTTTTTATCATGGAACCGAGAATTTCTACACTTAAAATAAAAAGATAAGGTGATATTGGATCACCTTGTCTACAGCCTCGACCATTTTTAATAAAATCTGATAAATGACCATTTCGTAAAATACAAGACTCAGATCCCTTCTGAAATAAAGAAATCCACCTTTTAAAGGAAGGTCCAAAATTATAATAATCGAGAACTTTATGTATAAATTTCCAAATAGATGAAAAGGGAACTTTGAAAGCCACCGAACACGACAAATATGAAAATACTGCAGGCTCGGTTTGATTGAGCCTGTTCATGGGCAGTAATGGGAATGCTTATTACTGCCCACGCCGCCTAGCCCCGGGTTGAGCGCAACTCAGTAATTACACCATTAAATAGTACAATTTCGATCCATCCCAAACGATGATATGCATATGGCGGTGAACATGGAACCTTCAATGAGGTATTTTCAGATTAATACCATTCCATGTTCAGCGGCGTATGGTCCCCAGATAAAAGAATGGGTTTGCCCTAAACGAGAAAACAATGGGCGGAACTAAACAGAATAGAATTTAGACAGGGGATAAATTAGAAATAGAATCAAAAGCCTGCTGGAAGTCGAGAGACAGCAATGGACCTGGTATATTTTGAGTTTTAGCTTCAAAAAGAATGTCATAAATAAGTCTGATGTTTTCTCCAATAAACCTCTACCCGCTATAAATCCTTTTTGATCGTTACTTATAATCTTATTTAAAAAATTTTTAATTCGATTTGCAATAACACTTGATGCTAATTTATAAATCACGTTTAACAAAGAAATCGGTCTCCAATTTTTTAAAAACATTCTATTTTTATTTGGTTTTGGTAGACAAGTTATAACACATTGAGTTTGCGTAACGGATAAGCGGCCATTTCTATATGCATAATTCAGTGAATTTAGTATAAAATGTGACAAATAACCCCAAAAGAATTTTAAAAATTCTGCGGTATACCCGTCTAAACCCGGACTTTTATCATTTTTCATGTTATTAAGTGCTTCTTTTAATTCATTTAAAGTAGTTTCACCTTCTAAAGAATTACATTCTATTTCGGAAAGTGCATTTTCATTTACTCCAATTATGCTTTCAATAGGTTATTGGGATATTTCCAAATCAGTTTGAAATAGTTTGGCATAATATGACATCTGATAATTTAGAATATCTTTTGTATGTGTATACTCTCTATTGTTTTCGTCTATCAGTTTAGTAATAGTTTTATTTGTAAAATTTCTTTTTTCAAGTTGTAAAAAATATTTTGTAGGTTTTTCTCCAAGGTTTTCGTACCTGCATTTAGAACGTAACATAACTCTTTCTATAACTTTTTCCTTAGAGTATATAAATCAGTTTTCTTTTTATTTAATTCTTCAAGTATTGATTCATGTATGGTGTCTAAATTTTTTGAAATATTGTTTTTTAATATACTTATCTCTTTCTCAAGTTTGTTTTCTTCTAATTGTTCCATTTTCTTTTTATGTGAACTGAATTTTATAGTTTCGCCCCTTAAAGTTACTAAAAACGTTTCCAAAAACAACTGATCATTAATATCTAAAATAATGTTTTCATAGCTATCATTATTGACATTCTAATTAGTTTTATGTAAATTTAAAAGATTATTTAGTACTGTTTTAAAAAGTGTTATGTAGTTGTCATCTTTAAGTAACGAGTTGTTAAATTTCCAATAGCCTTTACCTCTATCATTTTTTGAAAATTGGAGTGTCAAACATATACCCGAATGGTCTGATCGGTATCCTGGTACTATACTAGAATTTGTAGCAAAATTAACCAAACTTGAACTAATAAGAAAATAATCTAGACGTGATTGTTTTCGACTAGGGTTTAATCTACGCCATGTAAATCCTCGTTTATTTTCGTTCATCTGTCGCCAGATATCAACATAGTTTTCAACTTCTTTTATTCGAATTACTGTTTGACGTGCACGCGGGTTATTTACATTAGAATAGTTTTCATAATCTAAAAGCGGATCTATAACTAGGTTCCAGTCACCGCATAAAATTATGTTTTCATTATTAATGTCTAAAATTTGATTATATAATTTTTCAAAAAAAAGCAGGATTATCATCATTTGGACCATAAATACTCGCTAAAGTTGTTTGATGATTGTTTATCAAAACGTTGATTATTAAATAATTACCACAATTGTCTTTATATACTACTTCTACTTTATATATAATAGAATGTGCAAGTTCGGAAAACACAAGAAACATTATGACAGTACCATACCGCCATATATGCTCAATCTATCGTTTGCTATGTGTAAACAGATGATCTCGAAAAAAGTGCAAAACAGATTTTTAAAACGCGTATCATTTATTGAAAAGCCAAATTAAACTAGGATGAAGCATGTTTAAGAGACCCACGTCCAGAAAAAAATCACAAAACAATTGACGTGAGAGAAAAGGAAAAAGAAAAAAATCGATATGGACCTTAAAAGATGTTTGCTGGTTACCGGTAATTTCGAAAATATAGCACTACTAAGGAAAAAAAACATTTTAAAACAAACAACATGTAATATTTAAGAAAAACAGTAACATCAATGCTAGGACAAAATACTCCAAAAACATAAAAATTTTCAGAAATACTAGTTACGACAGCTAACCATTAAATATTTAGAAAAAAAATAATTATATATATACCCAAACAAATCAGCATTATAAATGTTCAAACTGAAGAGCTTAATAGCACTAATGCTTATACACTGACTTCTTCATCTGAGAGTGATATTGTTACTGCACACACTCTACATATTACTTAATTTAGAATCAGTGTTGAGCCGAAACAAGACAAAGTACCTACTATGTATTGGTTGCCTAAAATGCACAAAACACCGTACAAAGCAAGATTTATCGCTAACTCTAGTTCTTGTACAACTACAAAGTTATCCGTGCTCTTAACATCTTGTCTTACAGCTATAAAAGCACATGTAATTAGGTATTGCGAAAAAGTTTTTGAAACTACTGGCAAAAATTTATTTTGGTCTATAAAAAATTCAAATGACGTTTTGAAGAAACTAAAATCAAATAACTTTCAGGCGTTCTGTTTGTCTACATATGATTTTTCTACCTTGTATACTTCTCTCCCTCATTATTTAATAAGAGACAAGCTAACCAGTCTCATTGAAAAAAACTTTTGCTAGAGAAAATAAAACATTTATTGCTTGTAATGAACATAGGGCATTCTTTACAGATGGTTCTTATGATAATTATACTTCATGGACCTGTCAAGACCTTATACAGGCGCTCACATTTTTATTGGATAATATTTATTTGAGATTTGGTACCTCTATTTATAAACAAGTAATAGGCATTCCAATGGGTACTAATTGTGCACCCCTTGTTGCTGATCTGTTTTTATACTGTTATGAAAGAGATTTTATGTTATCTCTTTCTACCGAACATCAAGATGATATTATTACAGCTTTTAACAACACATCGAGGTACCTTGATGATTTATTAAATATAGATAATAACCATTTTCCATCACTGGTTAATAAGATTTATCCTAAAGAACTACAGCTTAATAAAGCGAACACTTCAGAAAAGCAAGCAAACTTCCTTGATTTAAATCTATCCATTGACAATGGTTACGTCACTACTAAAATTTATGATAAAAGAGATGATTTTAATTTTAATATAGTAAATTTTCCGTTTCTAGACGGCGATGTTCCTCGTGCGACTTCTTACGGGGTTTATATCTCACAGCTTGTTCGCTTTTCAAGAGCTTGCAACGATGTGAATGATTTCAATGAACGTAATCTTTGCATTACAGAAAAACTTTTAAAACAAGGTTATCGGTATCACAAATTGAGGAAAACCTTTTGCAAGTTTTATCGCCGATATCCAGATCTAATTCATAAATACAGGTGCAGTTTAAAATCACTATTGCAACAAGGTATTTCACAGCCAGTTTTTTATGGAGATTTAATTTATAAACTTAAGAAGATAAAAGGCGATGTTAATTTCTCCCGGTTATTCGTAAAAACCATCTGTAAATTTAAAAAGAAAGGTTACCAACATGATATTTTACAGCGCTCTGCAGGCCTGGTGATTAACCCATCTACAGTTGATCATTATGCTTACCTCTTTGGTTGCACGACGGTGGCAGGGGTTTAAGAGTTTATGAAAGTTTTTTGGGGAAATCTTTTCTAAAAAGAACCTAGAAGCTCGATTTGTTTCTTTTATCCCTGTCATCGTGTTCTTGCTGATTTTACTCCAGGTGCTCTGGTCTCTGTAAGATCATTGACTAACCGCCCTTTGGCTTTGCAGTGCTATTAAATTCTTATGTTTATATGTTTGTATGCTTTTGCATGCAACATTGTTGAGCTGATGGGTGGGTTGGAGTTATTTCACCAAGACAATTTGTACTTGTTTTGTGATACGAGAACCTGTTGGGGCAAGTGTGAGGTTGGTGCACCCTAGAACCTGGTTTAAACCCCCAGTGGCAATTTGTTTTGCCACTGACCGTTCCAAGGCGGTAACCCCTCCGGTTCTCACTTCCGTTATTTTTTGTGGCGTCCAGTTTGAAACTGATTTTTGTAATACCATGCTCTCTTTTCCTCTCTACTTTTTGGCTGTGTGGGGAGGCTGTGTATGCTGGATGTGGCCATTCCTGATATGCATATTTCATTTTTTTTCCCCAAACACAAGAACACGTCCCGTGACTAAAGATGTTGCGTTTCTCATCTATTTTACCATATAATATATATTTGAAGAAATTTAGAAACGCAACCTCCTCCAACATAAAAAGCCTTTCCCGCCTCAAAAAGTCACGTTTCCAAACTCTTCCAAGTATATACAAAACACCCATCTACAGTTGATCATTATGCTTACCTCTTTGGTTGCACGACGGTGGCAGGGGTTTAAGAGTTTATGAAAGTTTATGGGGAAATCTTTTCTAAAAAGAACCTAGAAGCTCGATTTGTTTCTTTTATCCCTGTCATCGTGTTCTTGCTGATTTTACTCCAGGTGCTCTGGTCTCTGTAAGATCATTGACTACCCGCCCTTTGGCTTTGGAATGCTATTAAATTCTTATGTTTATATGTTTGTATGCTTTTGCATGCAACATTGTTGAGCTGATGGGTGGGTTGGAGTTATTTCACCAAGACTATTTGTACTTGTTTTGTGATACGAGAACCTGTTGGGGCAAGTGTGAGGTTGGTGCACCCTAGAACCTGGTTTAAACCCCCAGTGGCAATTTGTTTTGCCACTGACCGTTCCAAGGCGGTAACCCCTCCGGTTCTCACTTCCGTTATTTGTTTGTGGCGTCCATTTTGAAACTGATTTTTGTAATACCGTGCTCTCTTTTTCTCTCTACTTTTTGGCTGTGTGGGGAGGCTGTGTATGCTGGATGTGGCCATTCCTGATATGCATATTTCATTTTTTTTAAAGTAGGAACAGTGTTCTTTTTTTTTCTTGAAAACAAGATCTGTATTTCATGAGTGATGTCTCCTGAGTGAATGATCTCGATTCCTTTTGTTAAATATCGGCTTGTCTTTAAACTATATTCCTAAATAAATGTACTGTTAGTGCGAACTTTAATTAATCTGTATACCAAAAAATCATTTAACTCCTTAAGGACCAGGTACCAAAGTAACAGCAAAGGAACTCCGCCAGCAGGAATCAGCCCAGTATAAGCAAATGCTTTAATCTTCAGATGAAATTAGCCAACAATTTGGACCCGGTATTATTCTCATCTAGTAGAAACCGTTTTCAGAAGACCTTAAGGCATTAGAGGTGGATTAGTACCAAGAAAGGTACATATTGATAAACCAATCAATGTTCAGTTTAGGATTACTACTTGATAAGTTGAATGTCCTTTTGGTAGGGTAGAGCTAGTGTTCAGATACCTAAACTGTTTGCCAGCATCTCGGATGTGCCAGCATCTCGGAGAGTCCAATGTCACTTATGTTCTCTTTATCACGACGACATGCAGTTAAAATCATAAACCCGTTTACATGGTTTATTAAAATCGGTTGCATGAAAACAAAAATAACAAAATCAAACTCCCTATTTCTTCGTAGTCCATCCAAGTACAGTCTACTTACGATCCAAAATCTGAAGATTTCTACTCAATCATTGAACCACATACCTGATTCCTTGCTTGTTCTTATCAGGAAATGAAGCAAATCGAGTTCTTACAGGTATATCTTATTTAATACGCGATAAAAACAGTCTTATATGTCTGAGAACAGTAATATTTTCTTATAAAGTAGGTTAACCACATTCTTCCAAGCTGTATTCCAAAAGACGAAATGTAGAAATCGACAGCAATCAATGGCTTGCTAAAAATTATGATAACAGAAAGCATGGCGAACAGACATTAAGATTGGGAATTCAACATTAAACCCTGTAGAAATTTATTTTGTCCACCTTGTAGCGTACGCGAATGACACAAGTCTGGTTCCCGTCTTTCTGTCAAAGTTTCAATCAAAGGGCAGGTAATATTGACTAAAACATTGAGTGCAAGGGGTAGGGAGCGGTATGTGGTTGGACCCGAACCTAAGTCTGGGAAATACTAGCGATACCTCCTGCAACTAGTGTTACGTAGTGTTGCGCATTTAAAATCATTTCGTAGAAACGGCAAATTGCTGGTAACTATGCCTCTTAATTACCGGTATGCTATAGATCGAACAACCGCAGTGCTTTCAAATTTTTGTTACATCAATGTTTCTAATAGAAATTTAAAACATTTATAAATTTACAATATTAAATAATTGCTTATGGTTATAACTATACACACATTCAAATAATTGAAACACTGGTTGCTTTGTTGATTATTTTGTTTAAACTAAATAATTAATTGCGTGGTTGCTATGTAATGAATTAATGCGTAACAATTAAACTTCAGTCAGCGGTAAATATATGTAATCAATATTGCCAAATTTTGTGGGATCTGTTTTGTTACAAAAGAACTTACAAAGGTGGTCGCAATGTTATGAAAGTTTGCTGACAAAATGCTAAACAATTAACTTGTGTTAAGTGCACATGTTTTAATTTTCATAAATTGTTTGTGGTGTCTAATTTGATATAAAACGTTGAATAAACCCCTGGTCTTTATCTCTCCGTTTATTGGCTGTTTGATTACGCTGTTTTTTCTGGGTGTGGCTATTCCAGTTGCCAAGGTTATAAAGCTGAGATTGGAAACCAGTCTCAAATCTCAAGCATCTGATTGGCTGAAATGGCGACTGGTTTCCATGATCAGTTTTATAATCTTAGACACTGATATGCATATTTCAATTTTATGGAAGGCACCGATATCGCGGATTTTCTTTTTGTTGATATTGTTGGTGGATATTAACTTTTAGTGTTGGCGGTCATGGTTTTTTTGTCGATTACTTGCTGCATGAACCCGCCATCACAGGTCAAATTACTCTTTAAGGTTCTTTGCCAACATTCCGGTCTTCAAGCGCATTATCTCATAAGAAACTACTCAAAGACTACAAGAAAATCAATAGAAAATAAATCTTTTAGTTTTATGGAACTTCAAAAGATGGAATATAGGCACTGGCATCAATTCTCGCATTTTCCATTTTCCATTAAGCTCATTCATTACATGAGTCATGATGTAATTTTTCCTTGGTTTGCAAAATTTACACCCCCCCCCCCCACACACACACTTAAAAGATGTGGAGATGGGGCATCTTCCTTCTGCCTACGAACGTCACACTAGAGCAGCAGCCACAACATTACAACAAACGCAAAACTTATAATTAATTTTAATTCCCATCTCTTAATATAAATAGTGTAGTCAATCTACCCCAAAAATAGGCCAAACGTGGAAAAAATTAGAACACAAACGAAATAAAGAAATTCATTATCTAAAATTATTCTAGTGTCCAAAACTAAAAAGTTCCCAAAAGTTCCATTGGTGGAAAATGTCTTTTTTCAAGGTCAAGGTCACTCGCCCTTATTTTCGGTTCTTTGTTTTGTTTCGCATACCTGTTTTATATAAAAATAGATTTAAATTGTGTTTTGATGCATTTATATGTTTTATGTTTTGGCTGATTGAAAGAAAACTCATGGAATTATCATAATTTCATTGATTTGACATGTTTGATGGGTAACCTTGACGTTTTGTGAATGTCATAGTAGGGGTTTTGAATAAATTTGATTTAAATTTATACGAAAATCAGTAAATCTTTTGTTAGTCTCGTGTATTTTTGTAATCGTTATTGTTTATATCTATAAAATCATACCATTTAATTATTCTTATACTACGAAGGCTTAAATTTACTAACAACTTTAATTTTTCTATATCTAACATGTATTTTGTAATTATAATTACCCGACCCACCTCGTTGTCTTATATTCTCAATATGCTACCAATGATGAAAACCGTCTATATATTAATGACAAAAGCTATCGTATTACGTATAATGTTGAAATTTCTTTCAAATGATGCTAACTGCAGTTAACTAACACTCATTAACTTAGACATACATGTTATTGTAACCATGGAAACCATCGATTTTTAAAACAAATCTCACAAAATTTTAACTAAGTTTTCTGGATATGTTTTATTGCTAAAATAGTAATGCTTTCTCATAAAAATACATTATGAGTAATAATCCTAGCGCCTGCTTACACTGATAATATGCTAGACCATGATCTGGGTTTTAGACATAACTTCTTCTAAAGATCCATGTTTGCATATTGTAGAACAATGTAAAATAAGATACCATACACAAATAATCATACAATGCGAAAACTCCAGAAATATCTACTTATTATTATCGAAAAAAGATTAATTTAATGTCATCGCTGTTTTGTGGGGTGTGGGTGGTCACTATGGTATTTATACAAACATTACTTTTATAAATGACAGAACAATATGAAATAAGATTAAGAACAAAAAAGTTATCCCAATCGTACATACATGTATCATCTTTACAAAAGCTAAGGTACTTACTCTTATACTATGCAGAGAATTTAAAAGTTTAATGAACGGTGTGATTAAAACAATTTTTTAAGATAACTATTAGAAACATAAATATATATAACTGAAATAAAAAAAAACCTTGGAAATACCCATTTTGGGAGATTTACTATGGTATCAATACAACCATGATTTTTCAAACTATAGAACACATTAACAAGAAATACTATACAAACATGATCAAATTTCCTTAATCTTGTATTGTTTTAGTAAAATTTCAGAAAGTCCAACATCAATTATTTAAAAAAAGTAAAATTACCAAATTTTTATAGTTTTGCTATGGTATCTCTATATCCATTATATATATTTTAATAACAGAACAATATAAAATGACATACCATACATAAATATAATGAAATTATATCCATCCTTTATTGGTTTATAGCAAAGTTCCAGAAATTACTTCATAAATTATCAAAAAAATAACTAGGATTATCACCGAAAGTGTTTAAATACCCCCACTTGATACTTGAACTGGGAATTCTTAGAATCAATGTGTGCTAAAAATGTTAAAATATGTGAAGCCTTTCATAAGAAATCATGCAGAAGCCATTTGTTCTATTTTTAGTTACAGTGAACAGTGACCTTGACCCAACCAGGCCCATTTTCAATACCAAGTTTCGTCTTCACAGACACTACCTACATATCAATTTTCACCACAGTACCTCATTCTGAACTACAGTTATTGAGCATATACAGTTTTCTATTTTTAGTGACCTTGACCCCACAGGCATTACTTTCAATTCCAAAAATAGTCTTCACAGAAACAACCAATACACCAAATTTCATTCAAGAATCTTATTCTTAGCTATAGTTACTGAGTAGAAATGAAGTTTTTAAGTTAAAATAACAGTGGCATTGACCTTGAACCCACAGACTACAAAGTCAAACCTAACCTGTATCTTGTAATGTTACATCTGTGTCCCGAAAAATAATTAAATATATGAAGTATCTCATGAGTTATCGTCCAGAAACAGTTTTTCTACTTAAAGTAACAGTGACCTTGACCTTGACCCAACAGGCCCCAAAGTCGAAATCAACCTTTATCTTCTGATGTTACATCTATGAGATTCGTCACGTGGTAGCGCTTGCTAAGGTATGTGTTTACTACGGTGTCATAAAATAGTATTTGCTAAAGCAAGGAACGTTTTCTGAAAATCTGAACTGTATTCAGGTGGAAAATAACTGCTTTCTGGAAATAATCTTCGTTATAATAGTGGATAAAATGTCTATATCTGATGAAACCAGTGATGGATTTATCGTTGTGAGTGAAAGTGAAAGTCAAAATGGCGTCCCTCTTGTTTTCATGCAGGAGAAGTCGATTTTCGGTAATAGAAGGCCAAATCAAGATGAGTGGCTTAAACACTCGGAACTATACCAATCAATTTCAGAGGTAATTGATTCATCACATATTACCGGACTGCAAAGAGTTATGTGGCGTATATATCTAGACAATTTGGAAGATAAAGTGGCATTGATGGCCAATGGGGTACCGCTTAGAGGGAAATGGATTCCCGTCCTCAATACCAATCCACATCGTCTCGACAATGAAAATACCACGCTAGTTAGAATCAAAAACATACCACTTTCAGTCGACGACGGTCTTTTTAACAGAGTTCTGACTCTAAAGGGCATAGAAATTATATCAGCATATAGAGACAAACTGCGTATCAATGGTAAACTTACCAATTGTGCAACCGGAGATCGCATAGTTATCGTAAAAACGACAACAGTAACTGAACCCCTTCCCCAATTTATGACTTTCGGGAGGTTCACTGCAAGAGTCCTACATACCGGACAAAACAAAAACGAATTAAAAAACTCCAAACAATGTTCCAAATGTATGCAAGAAGGACATGTTTTCATGAATTGCCCAAACGAGTGGGTATGCAAAAATTGTAATAAAACAGGTCACAAGGCTAGTGAATGTCCGGATGTTAGACCACAGCTACCGTCCACTGACCAATCAGTGGCCAGTATTACCGTTGTCTAAATCCCGTAGACAACTGTTTGGCGTTGTCTACGAAGGTTCGTGAAGCACGTGCTTCTCGTTTACTATCTCATATTAGTAAGTGGAGAGCCGATATCTTAGTGTCATACTGAGCTATCGATACATGTTTGTGATAATTGTAAGAGTACGAAGCAGACGATTAAGCAAACAAAGTAAATAGATTTACAACGTGTATTTGGTTACAAATTTAAGGGTCCACTTCACTCCTCCTTGCACGTTTATCGATAAAAAAAGAAAATTATCCAAATCTCAATAATAGCAAAATGCCGTTCAATGAAACCTTGCCCAAATTATCGTTACTAGTATATTTCATTTTACATATATAAAGAACAGTTAGAACAGTAATGAAAAACGGCCAGTCCTAAAAATTCCATAATTTTCTATTTGTATCAATTCTCAAAAACGAAGCAATAACAAAACATTATTTTTAATTCCCACATAAAATGTAATGATACTGACAAAAATGATGTGTACTTAGTAAAGAACTTTCAACTCCGAAAAGAGAAATCAGGGTTTGATCACCCATTTACGGGACCTGGTAGGTACCATGAAATTGAAGGTCAAACACTTTTACTAATATCTCATAATTATTATATATATAGTTTATACATGTAAGTCTCGAGGACACAAGATATTGTTGTCAGTATCATATTACATTATGTGTGCATTTAAAATGATGTTTTGTGTTGTTTAGTGTTTGTGAACTTCTGCAAAAATGTTTATGGAATTTTGAGTTCCCGCTATTTTCCTTACTGTTTTAACGTGTCTTGTCATATGCAAAATAAAGATACATATAAGTAACATTCATTTGTGCAAACTGTTATTAAAAGGCATTTTGCCGTTATGAAATTTTGATAATTTTCTTTTTTTATCGATGAACTTGCAAGGGTGGTGTAGCGGAGCCTTAGTACATGGTCACAAGATTGCAAGACTAGTATTTAATATTAACAAGCTTGAAGTGTTAATTTTGTGTTATTACTGTTTTTGTTTTTATGTTGATGTTGTTATTGTTATCTTACGAAATTTCAAATTGATTGTTGAAAGGGCAAACTAATTCCTTTAACACACAAACATTTGATTCTTTATGAATGACAAAACATAACACTTAACTTTAAAACTACTCATGTTTTAAATATAATTAAATGACTAACCGGAATTCTTTCAATCCTGCGTTATTGCAATTGTTCGTCAGTGAATGCTTCTACGTTGTTAAATCTTTTACTCGGTACAGACTCCAAAAAGTCTTCAGTTGATAATTCGAAGCTGGGTTACAGTGACATCGTTTAAATCACAAGTTGCGTTAAACTAAGTTTAACATGCGACTCCTTTTATGTGTGAATTGTGAATGAAAGTAGTTTGTGTAACGGCTTGTAAAGTTTGGGCGATTCATTGCTTTGTGCACGAGAATTTTGGGGTTTTGCAGTCATGTGGTCTAAGTCGGATAGACACCTCGTGGAGTGACCTATGAAAAATAGACGCTCGCTGCGCTCGCGTCTATTTTTCATAGATCACTCCACTCGTTGTCTATCCTATACAAAGCTCCCCTACAGGAGACTCTAGCTCGGATGACTCGGATAACGAGTCAGACATTCAACCCGTCGTAAACAAGATTGATCAGCCAGCGCACGGGAAAATCGTGGAAACGCAGAAAAACGTGCCGCCGTCTGATAATCAGAATCAGCAAAACAAGAAATCCTCGCAAAAAGCAAGAAAATCGAAAAATATAACGGGACAACCGGCGATAAATAGCTTTATGTCATCAGCGACGAGTGCACGTGAAACTCCTACAAAGGAAAGAAACGTGAAGATCACGGAGAGATCACCACCTACGCCGATTGATGGCACACAAAAGAAACCCAAACATAGTAAATAGCTATTAAATCAGGTTTTCTACAGATGGATATACGGAATAACATATCGTTTAACGGACGTGGAATTATGAAAATGGATATTATAACTTTACACCGCAGATGCGGAAAACATATTTACATAAACAGTGAAAAATACATAAATATTAGAAATATATCTCTAAATAAATATAACTATTAAAAATTGTATACATAAAAAGTAAATTAAACAATTGTATAGTGAATATGTACAAACATTGAACAGTTACATTATTATTATCGACGATAAATGAACTCATCTTTGAAGTTTAAAACTTTTATGGTTGCTATCACCGGAATAAATATTTAGATATAGATATATATTCAGACTATGCAGAGAACGTATTACCTTTAATACTATACTTGTTGTATTAATGGTGCTCTTGTTTTATGTAATAAAATTATACAAAAAATGTATATATGTTGCGGCGTATATGTATATATGTATGTCTGTATGTATATATATATATATATATATATATATATATATATGTATATGTATGCACGTGTGCATGTGTACATGTTTTTCTTTTGTTTTGTTTTTAGTACAATGTATGTATATGCGTATGGTTATATGTAAACACATGTATATATGGGCTGCATGTTGTCCATGTATTTTGAATTTTGTTTAACTTTTTGATAATGTATTGTTGCAACCATGTCATCAAAAAGTAACTTTTTATCCCCCGCCTATGAAATCGGGAGGAGGATATTGTTTTGGCGTTGTCCGTCCGTCACGGTGTCACGGTGTCACGTCGTCACGTCGTCACGCTGTCCGTCCGAATTTCGTTTCCGCGCTATTTCTCCGCAACCACTGGATGGATTTCAACGAAACTTGGTGGCAACCATCAGTACCAAGAGGAGATGCGCATATCGTCGTCTTGTTCCGGTCAGACCATTTAACACAGAGTTATGGCCCTTTGATAACCTATGCATTATGTATATAGAGCAGTATTCGTTTCCGCGCTATTTCTCTGCAACTACTGTATGGATTTCAATGAAACTTGGTGGGAACCATCAGTACCAAGAGGAGATGCGCATATCGTCGTCTTGTTCCGGTCAGACCATTTAACACAGAGTTATGGCCCTTTGATAAACTATGCATTATGTATATAGAGCAGTGTTTTTCTTCCGCGCTATTTCTCTGCAACTACCGTATGGGTTTCAATGAAACTTGCTGAAAACCATCTTTACCAAGAGGAGATGCGCATATCGTCGTCTTGTTGACATCAGACTATTTAACACAGGGTTATTGCCCTTTGATAACTTACGCATTATGCATATAGTGCAGTATTCATTTCCGTGCCATTTCTCTGCAACTACTTGATGGATTTCAATGAATCTTTCTGAGAACCATCAATACCGAGAGGAGATGCGCATGTTGTCGTCTTGTTCCAGTCAGACTGTTGAACACAGAGTTACGGCCCTTTGATAACTTATGCATTATGCATATAGAGCAGTATTCATTTCCTTGCTATTTCTCTGCAATTACTGAATATATTTCAATGAAACTTACTGAAAACCATCAATACCAAGAAGAGATGCGCATGTCATCGTCTTGTTCCAGTCAGACTGTTTAACACAGAGTTATTGTCCTTTGATAACTTATGTTTTATGCATATAGAGTAGTATTCATTTCTGCGCTATTTCTCTGCAACTACTGGATGGATTTCAATAAATCTTTCTGAGAACCATCAATACCAAGAGGAGATGCGCATATCATCGTCTTGTTCTGGTCAGACCGTTTAACACAGAGTTACGGCTCTTTGATAACTTATGCATTATGCATATAGAGCAGTATTCATTTCCCAGCTATTTCTCTGCAACTACTGAATGGAATTCAATGAAACTTTCTTGAAACCATCAATACCAAGAAGAGCTGCACATATCATTGTCTTGTTCCGGTCAGACTGTTTATCACAGAGTTATGGCTCTTTGATAACTTATGCATTATGCATATAGAGCAGTATTTGTTTCCGTGCAACTTTTGGATGGATTTCAATGAAACACTTTCTGGAAACCATCTATACCAAGAGGAAATGCGCATATCACCCTCTTGTTCCCGTCAGACTATTTAACACAGGGTTATGGCCCTTTGATAACTAATGCATTATGCATATTATAGAGCAGTATTCGTTTCCCCTATTTCTCTGCAACTACTGGATGGATTTCAATTAATCTTTCTGAGAACCATAACAGATGTGTATATTGTTATCTTGTTCCAGTTGGACTGTAACACAGAGTTATTGCCCTTTGATAACTTATGTGTGATGCATATAGAGAAGTATTTGTTTCCGCTCTATTTCTTTGCAAGTTCTTGATGGATTGAAATGAAACTTTCTGGGAAACATCAATACTGAGATGAGATGCACATTTTGTCATCTTGTTCCGGTCAGACTATTTAACACAGAGTTATTGCCCTTTGATAACTAATGTATTATGCATATAGAGCAGAATTTGTTTCCGCACTATTTCTCTGCAACTACTGGGTGGATTTTAATGAAACTTTCTGGGAACCATCAATACAAAAAGGAGACGCGCATATTGTCATCTTGTTTCAGTCAGATCCTTTAACACAGAGTTATGGCCCTTTGATAAATTATGCATTTTGCATGTAGAGCAGTATTTATTTCCTTGCTATTTCTCGGCAGGAATCTATGGAAATCATCAATACCAAGAGAAAATGCCCATATTTTTGCCTTGTTCTGGTCTGACCGTTTAACACAGTTATGGCTCTTTGATAAGTTATGCACTATGCATATAGATTAGTATTCGTTTCCATGCCACTTCTATGCAACTTCTGCATGGATTTATATTAAATAAAGCGCTATATTTTTACTACTGTATTCTTCATTTCGACACTTTGAAGACTTTTAGTCTTATTTTTATATTCTGTTTTTTTTATATCTGAAGTTTTTTTCACCTTTTTTGACATCCATGATAAATATCGAAATTAACCCTATGTCTTCAGCTGTTATGTTAGTAACAACCAGTATTCGGCGGGGGATATAAATTCAACGAATTTGCTTGTTACACTTTGCATCGTTAAACGTGCAAGGACTTCGCGACCACGGTAAAAGGCTACGATTTAAAGAATGGTTAGAACAACAGTGTATTGATATAATTTTTATTCAAGAAACACACTTTACTATAGAAATTAATACACGTTTAAGGTCTGAATTTAATGACTGGCAACTTTTCCACTCTAACGGTTTAACGTATTGCAAGGGATGTTCAATTTTTGTAAAGAAATCTATTGAATTTCATATAGAATCGGTGGAATATGACCACAATGGCAGATTCATTATAACTAATATTAATTTAAGCAACTCAGAGTATTGTCTTTTAAATTTGTATGCACATAATGATTCAAATGATTTCATAAAGATAATAAGTGAAAAAAAAACAGGTATCAAGGTTTCAAAACTTTTGCAGGGGATTATAATGACACCTTAGAATCGATTGATCGAATAAGTAATAGCAATACAAAAAAATATCCGGTAAAACAACTTTCGATTTTTCTAAAAGAACATAATCTTATAGATATTTGGCGGGTAATCTATCCTGATTTGAAACAATTTACGTGGCAAAGAAAGAATGGTTCTGAAAAAGTAGGATAGATTATTGGTTAATAGGGAAAGATCTAGCGCCGTTAGTCTATAGTACAGATATAAGACCAGCATGTATTATGTACACTGATCATTTAGCTATATCATTAAAAATTTCATTACCGAAAAAAAAGAGGAACAGGATATTGGAAACTAAATAATTCTTTGTTAAATAATAATACCTTTATACAATTGATAAATAATTTAATCGATGAAAAACTCAACGAAATGCAAACGAAACAATTAGACAGCAGGCTTATTTGGGAGATACTAAAATATGAAATCAAACAAAAATCAATCACTTTTTCAAAAAATATTGCAAAAGAAAGAAAAACTCGACTTGAATATTTAGAAAACAAACTTAAACAACTTCAAACGGTCCAAAACATTGAGGCAAACAGGGAAATACTAGCAATAGAAAAAGAAATTGAACAAATTTATAGTTATAAAGCAATTGGCTCGCAGATACGCGCAAACTGGATTTTATCGAATTTGGTGAAAAAAAACAATAAGTTATTTTTAAACCTAGAGAAGTCAAGACAAACGCGTAAATCAATAAATAAGTTATTAATAAATGGTAAAAAAATCACAGATATAAAACAAATACTTTCTGAGGAAAAACACTTTCACAAAAAAAAACTTTATACTTCTGAAAAAAGCAACGTTAATGAAATAAAAAAAAATACCTTTGTAATGTCACGTTCGAAAATACTCTTAAAACAAACGAAGCTGACGCTTGTGATGGAAAGATAACATATTAAGAATGTCAAGAAGCAATAAATGATATGAAACTTAATAAAAGTCCCGGTTTAGATGGACTAACAGCAGAATTTTATAAAACTTTTTTTAGTAAAATAGGACATATACTAACTGACACTTTTAACTTATCTTTTGAAAAAGGAGAACTTTCTTATTCGCAAAGACAAGGAATACTATCTTTAATATACAAAAAAGGAGACCCACAAAATTTAGAAAACTGGAGACCAATAACTTTATTAAACAACGATTATAAAATATTAGCAAAAAGATTACAAGAAGTATTACCAATTATTATAAATCAGGATCAACAAGGTTAAATTAAACATAGAAACATAAGTTTAAATATTAGACAAATACAGGATATCATTGACTATGCAGATACCCTAGACATTGAAGGTTCTATTCTATTTTTAGATTTTAGAAAACCTTTCGATACGGTTGAATGGCCATTCCTTTTTGAAGTTCTACACTCTTTCGGTTTCAATAAATCTTTTATTAAATGGATTTCAGTACTTTATACCAAAGTTAGCTGTTCAATTCTAAATAATGGCTGGAGATCCAAATCATTCACAATGACAAGAGGACTTCGTCAAGGATGTCCCATTTCCGCTCTTCTTTTTCTTTTAGTTGTAGAAGTTATGGCAATTGAAATAAGAACTAATAGACTAATTAATGGCTTTAAAATAAATAACAGATGCTTAAAACTAACTCAATTAGCAGATGATACAACTTTATTTTTATCGTCAAAATCTGATATTGATCATTCTTTCAATACAATAGAAACATTTGGTAAATACTCTGGATTAAAATTAAATAAAAACAAAACAGAGGGTATGTGGATAGGCAAATCAAAACACTCGGATGAAAAATATGGAAATATAAACTGGCCAAAAGAACCGATTAAAGCGCTTGGTATTTTCTTTAGCACGAACGAAAAAGAATGTTACACTTTAAATTGGGAAAAATGTATAGAAAAATGCAGTGAAACTCTGAAAATGTGGAAAAAGAGAAACCTTACTATTTTTGGTAGAATACAAGTAATCAATTCTCTTATTGTCCCAAATCTACTTTATCGCGTACACTCTCTTAATAATAATATATTAAATAAGGACACATTAAAAAGATTAGAAAGATGGTATTTAACTTCATTTGGAAAGAGAAAATAGATAAAATAAAAAGAAAAACTATGATTGGCCCAAAGAAAAAAGGTGGATTATCAGTTATAGATATTTATCAAAATATGAGGCTATGAAAATATAATTTGTTTCATCGTTAAATGACAATTCAGATGCAAATTGGAAAGTAATACCTTCTTTCTTTTTTGAACAGTATGGAAGAAATTTTCTATTTTTTTTATGATATTCGAAAAGTTAGGTGACCTTCCTAGCATTAAACATAAACTTCCTGCATTCTATTCTGAAGGTATAAAGATATTTGCGAACTTCAAAAACTTGAACGAGCAGAAAACCACACATTTTATAACTATTCGAACACAGCTTCTATGGGGCAATCGGCTACTAAAACAAAAAAATAAATGCATTATATTTAAAAACTGGATTGAATCAGACTTACTCTTTATTGATGACATCACAGACGAAAACGGTAATATAAACGAATCTCTTATTTTTAATAAATTAAAAAACAAAAGAAACTGGATATCAGAAATAAAAACTATCAAATCAATAATTCCACAAACGTGGAAAACAAAAATAAAAACTAATAGTTCTTGTCAAACAAAAGTAAAAACCGAATTAAAGCTTATGTTTAATAAAAATAAACGATTAAATAAAACAGAAAGTCGAGAAGTATACCTATATCATGTTAATAAGCGCTTTATCTATCCTTACATTCATAAATACTGGGAAAACACATTGAAAGAAAATATCTGTTGGAATGATTTCTACTGTTTTCTGCATACAATAAAGGATAATCGAATAAAAGAATACAAATTTAAAACAGTACATAAAATAATACCAACATTAGAAAATCGTTTCATTTGGAAAATGGTCCCATCAGCAAATTGCAAATTGTGTAATATTTTAGAAGATTATGATCATTTTTTCTAACATGTAAAGCTCTAGATATTTTTTGGAAAAATATTCAAACTGCTTTTGAACTTTGTGGCTATTCGAAAAATATGTGTGTTCTGAAATACATTGTATTGTTCTACAAAAATCCAAAACAATACACAAATAATAATTTAATATTCAGCTATATCTTCTTCTTCTTCTTGGCGTTCGCTTTACACGACCACTCCAGCATCCGCGATGAAAGTTGTGGTCCTCCGTAGGTCGTCAACATCTCCATACAGTTTCTGCTGGATTGTTGCACCTTGTGGCCACGTTGCTTCTCGCTCTTGATCGTATCGTTTACATCGTTGGAGGATGTGCTCTGCAGTCTGGTCCTCTTCTCCGCAGGGACATATTGGGGATGGCACTAATTTATACTTCCTACACATGTGTGCATTCAGTCTGTTATGCCCTGAGAGTAACCTCACCATACCACCTGCTCTGGTCTGTTTAACATGTGGTAGGCATCTGCTTCCTGTCTGGTCTTTGTGAGAGCCTTAATGATGGTGGCTTTCTCCTTGTATGTCACCTGGTTATCTGGTTGCTCTGGGCTCCTAACCTAGCCAGCTTGTCAGCCTCCTCATTTCCGGGCACTCCACAGTGAGATGGTATCCACTGAAGGGCAACATTGCGGGAAGACCCAAGCTTGTTCACGGCTTGTGCTAGTTCAGGAACATTGTTGCTTTGCAGAGCCTCCAGAAATGATCTTGCGTCTGTGAGGAAGACTACAGAGGTAACCTCTTCTGCTGAGTCTTCAATCAGATAGACTGCCTTCATGAGCGCTTCAGTCTCTGCTCTGTAGTTGCTACAGTGCTTCCCAGTGGCAATGTAATGGGCCGATTTCTGGCCTGACGGGAATGTTATATGAATACCAACGCCTCCTTCCGTATATCTGTATATACATGGGTCCATCTAAAGGATAGTCTGCGTTGATAGTCGCAAGTGTCAGACTTCTACGGATGGTCTCATTTTCTTGTTTGCCCATGTCAAGTCCAGGAATAGCAAGTGCTACTTTCACTGCAGACAGGTCATTGGCTGTAGGGTTGGTGATGTCTGCTCGGCCCAAGGGAATTGTCTGTATGTTTAGTTCAGAGGCGTACTCTCTATTCAGCTTCTTTGCTTCATGTACAAAGCTGGAGCGCTTAAGGCGGTTCTTGGTGAATCCCTCAAGCCTGTTCCTCATGGGGTGATCTGGGAGCGACTTGTACTTGCTTGCCTGGAGAAGGACTTTGGTTTGTCTTCTTTCATGAAGTGGTTGGATTCCAGTCAGTTTCTCCATGAAGGCAATTGGTGTAGACTTGGTGGCCCCTGTGATAATGCGCAATGCCTGATTTGTACTTTGTCTAAGGCTTGCTGGTTCGTCTTGGCTGTTGTAGACCATGTGGCTGAGCTATATTCCATTGTGGGTCGTACTGTGCCCTGATAGATGGTTTTCAATATTTGCTCATTCGCACCCCAGGTTGTTCCAGCAAGTTTGCGCATCATGGCTAGTTTTCTTCGTGCCGTCCCTTCTACACGGTTGATGTGTGGTTTCCAAGTCTGCCGCTTATCAAACGTGACCCCAAGGTATGTGGCTTCGTCTTCCTCCTTCAGTAGTGTTCCAGCCAGCATAACCTTCCCAGCTTTCTGTTTTGTTGACAAGGTGAACAGTGTGGTAGACGACTTCTCCTTGTTGATCGTAACGCACCAGTCTTCGGCCCATGCTGCAAGTGTGTCCATAGCTCCTTGCATTCTGTACGTGGCTGTAGAGGCGTGTTCTTCTTTGCACCATAGCACCAGGTCATCAGCATAGAGAGCAGCATAAACTCCCTTTGGCAATTCAGACACCAGGTAATTGATGAAGACCAGGAAGAGTGTCGGGGACAGGACTCCACCTTGTGGGACACCATGGCGTAGCAGAAACTTCCTACTGTTGGCTTGGCTCAGGCTGACTCTGGCTCTTCTGTTGAATAGATACGAGTTGATCCATTGCAGCATGGCCCCACCAACTCCATTCCTCTTGAGCTTCACTTGTAGCCCTTCTGTCCAGACTTTGTCGAATGCTCTCTGTAGGTCGAACCATGCTGTAAGGACCACCTTGTTTTCTTGAAAGGCATCTTCGACTTCCTGTGCTAGGTATGTAGTCTGGTCTTCTGTGGAACGAAGTTGTCGGAAACCAGCCTGTTCAGATGCCAGCAGGTCGTTGGTCTCCAGGTACCACTTCAGGCGTGCATTTACAATCCTCTTCATTGTCTTTACTACACAGCTGGTGAGGCTGATCGGACGGTAGCTGGCTGCCTTCTTTGGGTCCTTCCCTTTCTTGAGTATAGGGATCATTGTCGCCTCTCTCCAGATCTGAGAAAGCTGCCCTTGTTTCCAGCTGTAGTTATAGATGTCCAAGAGTTTTCACATTGCTGTATTGCTCAAGTGTGACAGCATCTCGTTGGTGATACCGTCTGGACCTGGAGATTTTTTGGTCTTCAGCTGTCTGAGAGCTGTCTGTAGCTCGTGTAGTGTCAGGCGCGAGTCCATACACTATGACGTACCCTTAGCTGTTTTCCTGTCCCTTTGTTCTCTTCTGGCTTCTCTCTGTCGTTCTCTGTTGATGGGGATGTTACTGACATCTCTGTAGTTTTCTGCAAAGACATTTGCCGCTTGTTTGCCCATTAACAGCTCTCCTTCCTCTTCCAGGGTGACTGGGCCTTTCGCTTTGTCTTGGTCGTCGTTCAGTTGTTTCGTTAACCTCCACAACTTACAGCCATCTCTCTCGACGTTAAGTGAAGCTGTCTTGTTTCTCCAGCTCTTTCTTTGGGCATCTATCTTATGCCGGAGGCATTTGGCCTTGGCATGCTGTAGGTTGAGGTTTGCCTCCTGTGAGGGATTGTTTTCGGCTTCCAGTCTCGCTTCGGACAACTTGGTTTGCAGCTCCTCTAACTGCTCACTCCAGTATGGCTTGTAGTCTTTCCTCGCACCTCTAGGAATGGACTGCTGTGCTGACTTGAGGATACATTGATTGAAGTCTCTGACTATGTTGTTTATGTCTCTGCCTTCAACTCTGATGTCTTTGCAGAGTTCATCACTCACAGACTGGAAAAGGGACCAATTGGCCTTCTTGTAGTTCCATCTGGGTAGGCTAGATGACGTAGAGACAGTGTGGTCCAATATGAGGTCGACTGGGCGATGATCACTGCCTCCGAGCTGTTCAGAGACTTCCCTCTGGACATGTCCATGTATGTCGTCAGTACAGAAGGCAAGGTCAGGCGTTGATGTTGTGTGCCATCTTCTGGAGTAAAAAGTTGGGGGATCCTCCGGCTGATTGATGAGGTTCAGCCTGTTGTCATCCTGCCAGGTTTCCACTTCCTCTCCACGGCTGTCCAAGTGGTCATATCCCCAGCTTTGTGAGTGACTATTGAAGTCTCCAACAACCATGAAGTTTGTTGCCTCTGTTGGAATATGGTCTAGGGATAGAGCTTTGTCGTTTGGAGAGTACATGTTCACAAGAGTCAGTTCGAAGTCATTCTTTCTGAGGCTCAGTACTTGGAATTCCGAGTCATTCATATGCGTTTTAGTCTGGATAGCATTGATGTTGTTCCTGAATAATGTCATGATGCCTCCGTTCTTTCTACCAGCCCTGTCGCTTCGGAAGCACTGGTATCCTCTGACCTTAAAGGATTTCGCTGGTTGCAGGTGTGTTTCCTGAATGCAACAGACATTGATGTCATTCTCATGAAGAAAGTGCTGTAGTTCAGTCTTTTTGTTGAAGACTCCTTCTGCGTTCCAATGCATCACTTTGAAGTGTTGTTGTTTGACTTTTCTCCTCCTTGGCTTGTTGTAGCCCTTTGTTCTCCTCTTGGTATGATAGAAGGAGTGACCCCCAGTAGCTTTGGGTGGACTCTGTCGAGACTCAGAGCCCGGCACTGTATCTCCCTAGAAGGATTCCAAAGATCCAGCACCACATCGATGAATACCATTTGATCGTGTAGTCATAGCGTAGTTACGTGATGCCATGGTTTGTTAGAGAGTGCCAATGGCCCAGCATCTCCGATTTTAACTCTCTAGGTTGATTAGGGTTACCTCTCCCAAAGCCTTTGTCGACCCAACGACTGACCACAAGGCAGTGGTGTTTTTTGGAAGGGTTGTCTCCCTTGGTTTGGAATAAGAGTTTTCCTTCTCCTAGATAGACTGCCTTCCCTGGTTAACGAGCTCCATCTACCCGAAGCAGTGGTTATGGCGCCACAGGTCCGCCTTCGCCCCTTCTCCTGTTAGTAGTAGCAGGTCCGCCGGGCTAGTTACAAGCCACGCGTGCAGGCCAGTAGCTGGACTTAGTAGTCAGAGGCTATATTTTACGCAAGCCATTGGGAGCACTTTTAAGCAATGGGAGCTTATCCAACATTGCCACCCCCGGCGATGACAACCCTTGGAACCCATATTCAGCTATATAGGATTCACAATTTATAAATCTTATTTTATTAGTGAGGAAAGAACAGTTGCCATTGATTCACTTGAAATTTTGCGAAAAGAATTAAATATTATCCTTCAATTTTTGAAAAAGAAAGATATAATGCATTATAGGCTTTTTCAATTAAATTGACATTGATACAGTAATGTTAATAAAATATCTAACTGTTTTATTTTAAATCCTCTGTATTGTTGTTGTTAGTTTTTGTTGTATATAAATTGAAATGATATGAATAAAATAAAAATAAAAATACATCTATGTCCTAAAAAGGATTTAATCTTTAAAGTATTTCATGAGTAATCATCTGGAAACCATTTTTCTATTTTTAGTAACAGTGACCTTGAAATTGACCCCACCAGCCCCAAAGTTGAACCTGTCCTGTATCTTGTGATTCTACACCTGTGTACCTAATAATTTTAAAATATTTGATGCCTTTGAGGAGTTATCGTCTGGAAAGCATTTTTCAATTTTTAGTAACAGTGACCTTGACAGTGGTCCCACCAGCCCCAAAATCGAACTTGACCTTTATCTTATGATGTTACACCTGTGTACCAAAAATTCTTTAAATCTGTTAAGCCTTTCATAAGTTATCATCCGGAAACGAAGAATCCGACCGACCGACAGACAGACCGACGGAGAAGCTCACTCCTCTATACCCCCTCAAACTTCGTTTGTGGGGGTATAATGAAAACACCCAATTTTAGGGTTTTACTATGGTATTTATGCAACTCTCATTTTTAAATGATAGAACAATATAAAATGATATAACATGCAAAAATAATGAAATTATCTCTATCCTTAATTGGTTTATAGCGAAATTCCAGAAATAACTACATAAATTATCAAAAAATCATGAAAACACCCACATTTTGGGTTTTACTACGGTATTTATGCAAGTTTTATTTATTAATGATTAAACAATATAAAATGATATACCATACACAAATATAATATCTTTATCCTGTATTTATTTATTGCGAAATTCCAGAAATTAATACTTAAATTATCGAAAATTCATGAAAACACCTAATTTTGGGGTTTTACTATGGGATCTACTATTTACAGTGATTTATGTAACTTTTACTTTTAAATGATAGAACAACATAAAATGATATTCCATACAAAAATTGATCAAATTAGCTCAATTGTTTATTGATTTATAGCGAAATTCCAGAATTTCCTACTTAAAATACCGAAAAAACGTAAAATTACAAATTTTTAGATTTTTACTATGGTATTTTAACAGACATTGTTTTTAATGATAGAACAATATAAAATACCACTCCTTGCAAAAAAAAGATCAAACTACCTTTATTGTGTATTGTTTTACAGCAACTTCAGAGCGAAATTCCTAAAATCCTGCTTTAAAATTATAGAAAAAAAGAAAAATACCCGATTTTGGAGGTTTACTATGGTATTTATATAACCATTATTTTTATATGGTTGAACAATTAATAAATGATATACCATACAAAAAATGATGATACTATCTTTATAATGTATTGATTTATAGCAAAATTCCAAAAAATCTTATTTAAATTATCGAAAAAAAAACATGAAAATGCCCAATTTTGGGGGTAAACTATGGTATCTATGCAACCATTATTTTTCAAAATGATAGAACTTTTTAACAAGAGATATAATACAAAAAAAAGATTTAATTGTCTCTATTGAGAATTGATTTACAGGGAAATTCCAGAAATTTAATCCAAAAATCACATTTCAACCACAGGAATCAATGGGAACTTTTTATTTCCTTCAAAGATGTTATATTTTCAATAAGATTCTGTTAGAATCGTTTGTGTTCAAATTTTTTCCCAGTCCAACTACAGAATGACCAGACTATAAAATATGCTGTTTACTTCCTATAACACATTATAAATTGATCAGTCGTGCGCTATTCGTTTACATTATACACTATATAGCAAAATATAGAGGATCATTAAAGAAGCATTGTTTCTTGTAAAAATTTTCATACAAAGTGACCATGGTAGCATTCCTGTTAAATGTATCGTACGTGTGCATAACTGAACAGTAAAATGCTTTTCTTTTCAATCAGTTATTTTCCCCTCAAAATTCAGTAAATTAATTCCCAATATTTACACTTCATTTAAGTAAAAGATAAATCGAAGTGGGATATTTATTATTGAAAAGTAGCTAATCACTAGATTTTGGTAAATAATCCTAAAATAGATGGGTGGTTTCAATATCCCAGCGAAATATTTAATATTTCGGCCTGTTAAAAGATGGATGGATTCAATATCCCAGCAAATATAAATTTGGATATTGTTCAATCACCCTCAAGAATATACTTTCTGCTTTTTAGATTTTGCCATTGGCATTGTCTGTGATATGCAGGATTTATATTCTCAGATTCCCTCTCAATATTCCATTTTGTTTAGTTCCGTCCATTGTTTTCTCAGTTAGGACAAACACATTCTTTTATCTGGGGACAATTCGCCGCTGAACATGGAATGGTATTAATCTGAAAATAACGCATTAAAGGTTCCAATTCACCACCATATGTATACCATCGTTTGTGAAGGACCGAAATTGTACTGTTCATTTATGTAAATATTGAGTTGCGCTCAACCCGGGGCTAGGCGATGTGGGCAGTAATTTGCATTTCCATTACTTCCTTATGAACTGGCTCAATCAAACCGAGCCTGCAATATTTTTTATATCTGTCGTGTTCGAATGTCTTCAAAGTTCCATTTTCATCTATTTAAACAATTAAGATTGATGTGCTGATATTTACAAAAATAAAACTATGCTTGCATACAACAACTATTAAGCAATTACATGGCGTTTTCTGGCGTTTACTAGCTCGAGTGCACATTCAAATGATTTGTTTGTCCGACAAGTGTCTCCTAATGACTGGTCGCCATTTCAGCCAATCAGATGCTTGAGATTTGAGACTGGTTTCCATGCTCAGTTTTATAACCCTGGACACAAGATAAACGGTGCTCACAACTTAAAACAAAATTTCTTGAGGTCACATTTAACAAGATTACGCAGAAATCTCATAGAAAAAATATATCACGATTTATGTGTTTCCAAGGTATTAGTCACCTATCAGAGAGAAAATATCAAGTGTTGTACGTACGAGTGAATATGTGTGAAAGCAATGTTCTTATCGGGTTACTTGCCCAACAAATAATCACTTACAACAGATCATACAGTGCTGTGAACATTATAGGTTACAAACGATATAGACGGGCGCACGATGCACGATAGACGTACGCACGATGGACGGAAACTTTATATGAGTATACGTTCACATTTCTGTACTGCGAACGTTAAGGTTATAAAAAACGCACGATACACGATAGACGGACGCACGATAAAAGATAACCGGACGCATGATGCACAAAAGACGCGCGCACGATACATGATAGACGGGCGCACGAAAGAATGATTCAAATTTTGTAATCATATACGTTCACAGTACTGTACAGTGTACTGATTGTCCAAAGTTTTGCCCTAATTTGCTCTTGTTCAGTCATTGATAGGCATTTTATAGTTGAACAATTAATATTAAAACATTAAAAAAGTACTCTACCCTGAACTGTGAATACAAGTACCCAGCTTTAAAGAAACCAAGGCTCCATTCAAAGTTAAGTATTTTCTAAACATTTATAGCTGAGTTATGATTCAACAATTTTTAAAATGCAATAAAAATAAGTAATTATCATAAAAATTAATGATATTTTATATCATCCCACAAAAAGAGCATTAACGTTATTTTCTGAAGGAGCTTTTCAGAACTGTAGTATAATTGCTTCATCTTAAACAGTCCCGCTTATCTTTAAATGAATAACCACAATCGTCCATCCGAATCAGTCGTTTGTACCTGTAATCAGAACTGGTGTTAACGCTGATATTGGGGAAGCACGTCATAGACAGTCTCGCTGATAATGGTTCCAGTCATTGTCATCCCCCATATTGTCCGTCCACAGAATCAATCGACTGCAAAAAGCAATTAAACATTGTGCCGATAGGTTCATCTTCAAATCCTTTGCAGGCAAATCCCTCCTCGATGCATTTTTGTGCGCAATTTTCAGCTGAAATTAAAGAGAAAGTCGCTAAGTTGTCTCCAACAACAAAAAAACCAGGGGAATTTTTGAAAAGTGTCAGCCATTCTTTTCACGCACCGATCAACGCATTTACGTTCCTTGTAACTGTAACTGACCCCTAGCGGACAGCGACAAATGCGGTAAAGACAGATCAGACCTGGTTCACAGGACTCGCTAGAAGAGCAGCTGCTGGTATACGTGTACTTGCAGGTTGGCGAGGCACTCCATGTGCCATTGACACAGTAAATTGTCGGCAATCCGTTCATCTTTCGATCTGTGTCGCATATTTAGGTGATTTCCGAGCCATTTAAAATTGTGTCAGGGAAGCTACCGGTTAATTCGGTGTCGTAGCTGCGTATGCCGAATATTGTGTTTATCGTAGAGTCGGCGATCGAAGCGCCCTCGATTTGGCCTGGCGAAGGACACACCATTTCACACCTGACGTTTTCAATTCCAAACCATTTTCCTAAACTGCTGCATTCTATTCCGTTCGAACCGGAAACCATCGTAAAGCCACTATTACATTCAATAACAATGTGTGAGCCGACAGCATTCATGTTGCCATGGACGACCCCATTACTCACTTTTGGAACACTTGGACTTTCTGTAATTTCAAAAACATCTCGACTGTAGCACGTCGACCCACTTTTACAAGCAGTACTTCCACAACTTGAAATTGCCGTGGAGGACTTTTCCTGGTAGACATAACCTTCTGTAGTTGTAAGTTCTTCTCCGCCATTTTTTAGGTTTGCATTATTTAGTTCACAGAGTGTGAATTGTCTTTTATAATTAATAGATTTACACTCCGACTTTGCATGACATAAATCCATGCATCCCGATAAGCTCTTATTTATCTCAGTTTTAAAAACATGACCGAAAAGCTTTCGAGAAAAGTGAATTTTCTCGGCGGAATTACATACGGTTAAAAGTCCTAGAACCAAAAACAGATCTTTCATTTTCACGCACATTGCTTGTTCTGGGGGCCTGTTTATGTAAAAATTATCATGCCAAGTGATCAAGAGTTCAAACGCGAGAACGTCCTTGCTGAGACAGTGCGTAGCTTGCAAGAATATATCAATATCTTTATCAAACAATACCTTATTTTTAAAAACTACTTTACAGTAAACTTTTGATTGCCAGTCAGAGCTTCTTCGTCAGCCAAGATCTGTCTGACCGTCCGTCCGTCGTCCGTCGGTCTATCTGTCTGTCGGTCTGTATGTCTGTCTCTCTGTCTGAAATTCCACGTCCTCTTATTCTTCCTCCCCCTCTCCCTCTCTCTCGCTTTCTCTCTCCCTCACCTCATTCTCTCTTTGTTTCTTTTCTCTCTCCTTCTCCCTTGTATAACTCCACCCTCTCACACTCCTTACATGATGCGCTCCTGCAAGCCTTGCGTAGCAACAACGTACACAACAGAAGCTGAATGTTACATTGTATTGAAGTTAAGTACGTGACAGTTACAATTATCTCGAACCTCATACAATTGTTAAGCATTGACTATTAAAACAAAGAAAATATACAGAACACAGATTTCAACGGTCACACTATTGTACGTTCTCTTTAGTTGATTAACGAGTTCTAGTTTCACGTATGGCACTTAAAGTGGTTATAATAGTTTCATTCAGAAACAAATCTAGACAATTATTTATGAAATGCTTTATAAATTCAGACAATGAGAGCTAAAGTACATTTAACTTAATAAATTAAATGACTTTACCAAAAAAATCAAATTAACACACAAACAAAGAAGCCAATTATCAAGCAAATGGCACGTGTGCAAAATAATTAGAACGATACTCCTTATATAATATAACATTATATTATATTATAATGAACAACTTCAATTTAGATTTAATCTTTTTAGATCTTAGTGTTACCATACCCTTAATAATTATTAATCCCACTATAAGTAAGTTTCGTGACTCCCTGAAAGTGAAACTAAAAGTACGCTGAAGATTATTTGGATTTGTTTCCTTATATATTATGCATTTTCGAGTAGTTCATTGATAGTTTTTTGATTATTTGACATTAAAATTAAATCAATGATAACAGATGGAGTCAAATTATTACCACATCTCTAACTCGTAATTGGTCGGTTTGAACTCCGAGCTTCTTATACAGTCATATAATTTCAAAAAAGACGCCACAAACAATTAAGTAGAACCCGGTGGGTTACCGCCTTGGCAAAACAAGATGCCACTGAGGGGTTTAACCATGTTTTAGTGTGCGCCAACCTTAATCTTCTCCAAGCAGGTTTTCATATGAACAAACAAGTACAAGAGTGCATATATGGATGTGGATGCAAGCTTTTCTGGTTTTGGAGGAGACATCATTGGGTATTGTTTCAATCTTGTAACACTGGAAAACATGGCATCAGAGTATCGATGAAAACCCCATCAATAATTTGTGCATATACTTACTACGATATTAATGTATAATTCGAAATAATTAATTTAACCTTTGACCTTTGGTGAAAAAGAAGAGAAGTTGTATATAATCATGTAATCACCTTAATCTGTATGCCAAGCTTAATTAAAATACATGTTTTAACTTTTTAAAGATTTTTATCTATTTTAAGTTACAGTCACCTGACTTACACTCTAGTTAACAAATAGGTTTCGTGCAAAGAACTCAGCTTCTTCCCGAGTTATACAACTAAATATTAAGTTTTCTGTTTTATCAGTAGAAGTTGCCTGACCTTAAACCCCTTCATTATTACATATTGTCGTTTAAATGTATACCCATGATTGGTTAGAAAGAGTTTGAGTAATTCTGAAGTTATAATTAAAATATAAAGATTTTTTTTCGGCGTTAGCTGTCTAAGCTCACTTTTGACCTAGTTTTTCGACCAACGAAATGTTGTAAATAATACTCGTATTCTATTACTATGCAGCGGGAAAATGAAATAAACTATTTCGATTGTTAGCTATTTACAACAGAGAGGCATCTAGCAGGGTGGAGAGGTATCTAGTGGGATTTTGATTATTATGCAGCGGGAAAAATAGATTATTACGATTTTTTAGTGGGTGTAGTTTACGATTACCGTAACGATTTATATATTTTATATCCTGGCACTTACATGTTCGAGCATTTTTATTTTTAAAAGCGATAATTGTATTGGAGAAAAACATATTTACGATTTATATAACCAGTTAAGTCAATATTGATGGCTTAAATAGAATTTTATATAGAATATTCTTGGGTGTCAGGTAAACATTTGCGTATAATACTTAGTGTAAAACGAAAGAAAAGTGCAGATATTTCTAGTTCTTACTGGTTCCTTTCTAGTTCCTTTGATACTGATTGTTAATTCAAGTGGGAAAGTCACGTCTCTGTAGTGTAATGGCTAACTCTCTCGCCTCTGAAGCGGAGGCCCTGGGTTCAATACTCAGAATGGACACTTTTTTTAAAGTTAATTTACGTAAAAGTTGGTAGATTTCGCTCTTGCAACAAGATGTTATTATTTATATGTATTAAATTTCAAGGACATTTATTCATCTTGAGTTCTAACTCTACAAGAGGTATTTTATTGAAACTGAATAAATGTAGATCAAGACTTAATGTAAGGCTTTGCTTCTGGTTTAAACCCCTGTGGCAATTCGATTTGCCATTGACCGTTCTAAGGCGGTAAACCCTCGGGTTCTCATTTTTGTTAATTCTTTGTGGTGTCCTTTTTTGAAACTGATCATTGTATTAACCATGCTCTCTCTCCCTCTTCTTGACTGTGTGGGGAGGCTTTTTTCTGAACGTGGCAATTCCTGGTATGCATATTTCACCTTTTTTAATCGACTTGTTATCACCGTATGAAATTATTGCAACAGCTTCAACATTTTTGAAAGACATTTTCAATAAATTTATAAGTTGTCATGATTGGGTCGCTTAATCTCTAGGTCATACTAAGAAGGCAGGGAGGATCCGTCAACAGCTACAATGTATAACAAGTGAAATAAAATAACTAAACTGTGTCTGCTTCGCCTCTCTATATTTCTTTCTTTCTTATATACATGTATATATTAATCTTTTCCATCAACGCCGTTTATCTTTTTTAAAGATATTTCTTGTTTCTATTAAAGCTACAATCACCTGACCTCTTTAGTGTTAACTAAAAGAAAAGTTCTCTCACATGTCAGTTTAAATGTATACTACGTTTCTCGAAAAGATCTTGTTTACTTCTCGAGTTATTGAAGCATTAAGTTTTCTGTTTATTAGTAGAAGTCACCTGACTTAAACCCCTGGCGAACGGTCGTTCATTATATATTATATATAGCCGTTTAATTGTATACCAAGTTAGGCGAAAAGATCAGTACTTTCTTTATTTATTGAAATAAACTAGAAGCTCGATTGTTTCTTTTTGTTTATTTCATTGCGTATCTGTCCTTTTGCTTTAGCTTTGCTATTAGCTTCTCATGTTTTAAATGTTTGTATGCTTTTATATGAAACATTGCCGCCGAGTCGAAGGGTAGGTAAGAGTTATTTCACTAAGACAATTTGTACTCGCTTGTTTATACTTTAGAACCTGTTGGTGGAAGTTTAATGCACCACAGAACCACAGAAAGGGTCCCCCCCCTAAAAACTGTTCTGCCACTGCTGTCAGGCGGGTGGTAATATCTTTTCCTTAAAAAGAAGACACAATGATGTGTCTTTTCATGTTTTATGTTTGACGACTATACTCTGATTCCATAGCAAAAGATTAAAGACCTTTGGTGTAGTAAGAACATTGGTAAATGAAGCTTCACGTAAGACGCTTAGTGCCTTTCATTATTTTGTCTTATGTTCACGCTGTGTGGCGACTGAAAAAGTCACCCGGTACTTCAATTTAGTGAAGTTATCAGTTTCAATTACCCCTTGATTGAAATTTGCTAATTTAAAAACATGCATAAGTAGCAGTATGTAGGCATATGTCATAGGGTTAAATAAATATATTAAAACCTCAAAGTGAATTTCTTCGTTTGTTTTTATTTTTCCCAAATTACTTACCTTTTGTTATTTTTGGCGTTCCATACTCCCATTTTTTTACTAAGCTTTTTCAATATGGTCTAAGGGAAACAACTTCTTTTATTTCTTTTCTTTACCTCGGCACGTGATAACTAACAACCAATCACTGCATTTAAAACATTTCAAATAAGGTAGCCGCTGGTTTTTATATAAACAGCAAATTATTGTTTTCTGGAAAGTTAAATACTTTTTCAGGTAAAGACATTTTTATTTCATTGTTTTCGGTCATAGCGATACTAAGTCTTTATAGAATTTAAGT
>JAZAYU010001277.1:0-64420 GCA_038501625.1 Corbicula japonica | reverse complement strand
TTAAAAGATGATTGAAAAAATAGAATCTTCAGCTGTATCGTGCAATAACATACTGTAGAAATTAATGTAAAAATGATAACGAATTGTTCTGTAATCTTTTTGTAATGTTATTATTAACATAGTATTTCAAGTATTCTCCTATTTTACGTCATGCCAGTTCTTCACAACATTTAACGCGAGATATCCTAAGACACATAATCAGAAGACAGAATTTCTCCTTTCACTGCACGTGAACATGACTGCACGGCAACTGTCTTTATACTCTGCCAAATTTATTTTTCCCTGGTTTAAAGAGTGCCTTTATTCACCATGGGAAGGTTCATGAACCCCAATATGTTGTTCATTTGTTGTTCCCCTATACCAGTGTTTATCATGGCTAAACGAACGATAAAACAATGCCGTCGCTTTATGTATAATTTTCAGTTACAGAGCCATATGGGATTAATAGCATAATATTCTGTTGAAAATGTTATAAACCTAAAGACTACCTTTTAGAAAACAATAGTTCAAGCTAGAAGACGGAGAAAGGGACATGCTTGAAACGGAAATATGGACAGGTTTACAACTGGGTAGGTCGGGCGACCGGAACAGAAGTGTAATTTTTCGGTCAAAGCATATTTTTTAATGAATTGAAATCGAAAATAAACGACAAAAAAAAAACAAACTAAAAATGCATGTCCAATCTGAAATAAAACGGAATTATAAAAACTAATTTACCTGCGGCTAACTTTGTATATCAAAGCAGCTAGTTCCGGTTTGATGGTTGTTGGTTTTATGACATTTACCGGCTGGAACTGCGTTGTAAGCAGAGCTCCATGCACACTCTAAGTGACGAAGGTTCCAAGTCCGTATTTTGTTTCTGATTTTGTGTTTGTTAACGACAACTCATTTTCTCGCTTGTGACATTTTTTTCAATCGCTCAATCAGCACATGAAATTCGACCACCCGCCTGCCTTCCAGAAAATCATATTCATTTATGTTTGAATTCACAAGGTTTTTTTAACCTTTTCTGTTTAAATTTATTAACGAATTTTCCGTTTGACGCACGGGCCTTCATGTTTATCGCCTGCTATTCGTTAACACTGACTCCAGTGCCCAAGATCATAAAATTAAATCTGGAGATCAGTCTCAAATCTCAAGCATCTGATTTGCTGAAATGGCGAAAAGTCGCCATTGGTCGCCATTTCAGCCAATCAGATCCTTGAAATTTGAGACTGATCTCAATTCTTAGTTTTATGATCTTGGGCCCTGCTTTCAAATGTTAATTAACGTCAATTCCGGTTTTGGTAAACACGTGCACGTGTTTAATATGTTTCAATGCAAATAAATGCAGTAAGATATAAATTTCAAACATTATTTATATACAAGAAGTTTCAGCCGTCTATGCTTAGTTACTATGATTTGCATGATGTTGCGCGAGAGTGCCGGCTTGGTGACCACCAATAAAACCCACATACCGGAATCACACCCGGTTGCACTGATGACAGTAAAAGTTTCGGAAGTATTTATAATTTGCGACCTGTTCTCAACTCCGCCTTTCGGGATTATTGCGTTGTCTACTAGTGATTTTATAATAAAGAAACACAAATAGTTATTTCATGTAGTTTTACTGGTTTTTATTTAAGAAAGTATGATTTGCTCATACGTGTATTGCTTGGTTCGGTTAATTGAAAGTATGATTGGTGACTTACGAAATTACCATATTCGAGCTGATTTAGCATTTATTTGTTTAACTTTTAAACCTCTTTTTTTTAAACAAAATATTCATTAAACTTTGTTTTATTTCTCTAAATATGCCACTGTTCAGTCATCAATTATTGAAATAGCGCCTATATGTGAAAAACTTCATTTGATTAAAAAAGATTTAAAAAAATATGTTTAGTTTAAACATATTTTATTGCTCTATTTTATAAACTTTACACACATGTAAATGTACAGTCGAATTAACAAAATAATATAGCAAATGGGTTGGGCCACAAGTTATGCCAACATTAGAGACGGCCCGTCCCAAAAAAATATCGCATATGATATCATTAATCAAACGGTCGGAAACGAGAAAAACTCTGTATGCAATTAAAATTAATTAAAAAGTTAAAGAGACGTTAAAACGCCGTCGTGTAAAATTAATGTGACGTCGGCGTTTGTGCGAACGCAAAAATATTACCTAAATTTACGTTCTCTTTATTTTTACGAAAAAAGTAACCCGAAGACACCCATTTTTTATTTCACATTTCGAAATTTTAAACATCTGACAATAACATGTTAAAACATAAAGGAAGTTCACCGTCTGCTTTCGCTCTTAAATTATGTCAAAGACAGTAGGGGTACGCAAAAAACGGTGCAAAAAAGGCTCGCGTTACGTTGATTATTATGATATTTCAAGTACATAGATTGTCTCAATTCAAAGATTTTACCTAATTCTTGTAATACTTGTACTGGTGCATGTTCAGTGCAAATTTTGTATCATTTGAGCGTAAACTTCATAGTTAAATCTCTACGTTTAATGAAAAATGGAGGAAATCCGGGTGTCTTCATAGATGGCGCTGTTTTTCAATATCCGTCGTCGGCAAGTGAAAATATTTTGCATATTTCAATAAAGCGATCCTCACACATTATTCTGACCAAATTTCATAAGATTTGGACAAAATTTAATTTTTGACGTCAAAAACTGGGTGAGCAACGTGTCCATCCACCTTTTAAATCAGCAGAACAGTTTTAAAATTTAATATAACCAGGTTTGACTATTAACACGTTCTTTTTTAGATTGACCCTGTTCTCTTATGCCCAATAGTTGTCAACTTGACTACCACTACAACCATAATAATCATAAGCAGGCTAATATGTTATTGTATGTCTTTGACAAACTTTATTCAATATAGCGACATATTTAGGAACTAGCACATTGACCGAATTCAGTCAAGTAAACTATTTTCAGTATTTGAGTTTTTGAGTTTTTTTCCATTTATTCTAGTCTCAAATTGTGATTTAAGTTTTCAACTTTACAATACAAAATAAAGTAAGCTTTAAAAAAAATTCATATCCTGACTGAATTCAGTCACTAAATGTATGCTTCTTTCTTCAACAACTACTCTCCACGAAATAGAATAACTGTCGTTGAATTTCAAATTGTATCATCTGACCGAATTCAGTCAGGTAACTGAGAATGCTTGTTAGAGCTAAGGCAAACAAATAAGCCTGTGTTATCCAAATTGACTGAATTCGGTCAAAACATAATGCATTTCACTATCGATAACACTTGAGTTTTTCCAGTAGCTCAAATGTGTACCCGTTCGGATAAATATTTTGAATTCGGTCGTTAAATACGTTCATCTCTTGATAACTTTTTAATTCGCCCTTATGTGACAGTAAATCATTCTTAGGTAAACAGAGTACCATGTATCAAGCAATGATTTCATAGTCAAATGGAAAAAATAGAGTTTTAAAACTGTATCTATTATTATAATAGTAAATAAGGTTGACCTACTTTCACTAAAATACAAAATTGTTAAAAGTAATTTATACCAGAAATATAATCTGAATCAATTCTGGCCCATTGAATTGCAACAAGATAAATGTCACGTCACTTGATACCGGAAGTGCCTGCGGGGAGTAATGGGAAAACGGCTAGCAATTAATTGTAAATTTCGAAGACATCCGTAAAAGTATGTCTAAAACGGATATGTGAAATCATTTTCCGCGTTTTGCTTATTATGTCATACATGAAACAAATTTATTTTCCCCAAAATATAAACCGTTTTCATGAAGACATCTTTTTTAACCATTTACATAATATTGTGTGTGTCTGTGAAAGCTTATAAACAAATACTTTTTAAACTGCTTTTCAAAAATATTCAGTTAATAATCTCAGTTAGTATGTATAATTCCGAATATAATTACGCGCCTTCGAAGGGCTGTAAAAGTAAAATTATATTTTGTTCGGGGTAAATAAATTAATGAAAAGGGAACTTTGAAGCCACCGAAAACGACAAATATCAAAGTATTGCAGGCTCGGTTTAATAGAACCTGTTAGTAGCCAGTAATGGTAATGTACATTTCTGACCACGCCGCCCAGCCCCGTGTTGAGCGCAACTCCCTATTTGCAGAAATATGTGTATCGTGCACGCTTTTTTAAACGGGTAATTAATAACAACACTGTAAGCAAATTTCTTACACAACACAGCTGTTGATCGCCACATTACAATGCTTTCTCACTTGTCTTGGGATTCTGCTAAACTCACCTTGCCTGTATAATCAGCAATGACTCTCAATGACTGCTTTCTGGCCTGCTTAGAAGATATCAAAATGTATTTGTCGATTGTGGAAAGTCGCAGAAGAATCTGATTTCAGTTGGACTGTTAACCGGAAGCTTTCTGCGTAGGAGTCGGTTGCATTACCACAAGACAACTTTCCTCCTAAATAAAAACGGCATACTCATACCAGACTACTTCATATAAACATGGTGGTGTCAAATAAATAGAAATCATTTTATGGGGGGACTGATTTGATAAAGAAAAACATGGTATATAGGATAGTTGTTTGTTTCAGTGAAACCTTTTTTTTTCACTAGTTGAAATATCAAGGTTTTTTGGTGTCAAATCGTGAAATAAAATCGAGTGAAATTATCAGTTGTTGGTGCTCATTCGTGAAAAAATCGATATTTTGCATCAGGAAGGGTAGTAATAAGTTGAAAAAAGTAGTTCAACAATAACATTGAAAAAATGGTATTCCGCAGTTTCAAAACAGTGAAAATATCAAAATAAAATATTTTATTTCACGAAGAAAGCTCTAAAATTCACTGGAAAACATTATATAAATATCTTGGTTAGTCTAAAGCTAACGATTTGGAATATCTTAATCTCTTAAAAAATAAAATAATATAGGAGAAGACAAAATTGACGATTGAAATAACTTTGTTTTGTTAATTCACAGACCTATTTGTCTGTCAGGGGCTAGACGCCAAAATTACAAAAGTAGCAGTTGAAGTGGTTTGATTAAGATGTCTCGTCAGTACTAATGGACGGCTTCACATTTATGCGTATGATACACATCATTTGAAAATTTGTTTGTTATATATTTTAGACATTTTCATTTCTTTTTTGATTTTTCAAGAACAAAGCTGCCTCTTTAATCTAGCATGGAAAGCTGTATTATCGTCGTACTTGTTCAAATTATCAATGATTCTTTTGCAGTTCAATATTAGTTCATTTCTTCTGTATTTCTTTGAAAAAAAAACTAACATATTAACGTATTATTTAACAAAAATGATCTCAGTTCGTCATATCTAGGTCAAAGCAATCAAATATGGAAAAGTATGAGGACATAACTAATTTACGTCGATAATAGAGATGCGCCGATAATACAGAGTCCGAGTATATAATGTAAAATACTGTCCAGGGGGCATAGCTCCGGGTTGATCGCAGCTCAATATTTATATTAACACAGATTTATGTATCGGGCTTCATGGCTTTCAAAGAGCGTAATTGATAACATCAATGATTAAATGTACGGGGGACTTTTTATATTTTTGAATTATGTTATGAGACTGGTTGTGGCTCTAAAAATTCAGAATATGCCTCTACGATGTCATAAAAAACAAAGTTCCTTTTCATCTATTTCATCTATAACATAAATTGTGAACATTTAAACTTCACATTTTCAAAACAGTGGCTATGTCGATGTTATTTCAATGAGAAAACTCTATAGCTCAGTGAAAAACATACATGTAACACAAATACCTCTGTTAGACTTTTGTAAACGATTTTAAATGCCTAAACCTCGTAGAATGTAAAATACTAAAGGAGAAGACAAAATTGACATTTGGTATAACTTTGTTTAAATTTGTAAATCCACAGACCAATTTGTCTGTCAGGGGCCAGACGCATAAATTACAAAAGTAGCAGTTCTAGTTTTTTGATTAAGATGTCTTGGCAGCACAAATAGAAGGCTTCACATTCATGCGTATAATCCACATCATTTGAAAAATGTCTTCGTAATATTTTTTAAAATTTTTGTTCATTTTTGGATTTTGAGGACAAAGCTGCAAATTTTAACTTATTATAAATATAGAACAAAGTTTATGTAATTGTAGACTAACCATTGCTTTTTGTAAGATTTAACGTACGTTTGTGCAAATGTTTATTAAGTTGCCATGCTGGTAGTTGTTTGTAGCAACAATGACTAAACTTACGCTGTGACGTTTTACATTTTGTGAATAAGATTATGACACTGACAGTGTATCTGAAAAAACATTTTGTGAATAAGATTATGACACTGAAAGTGTATCTGAAAAAACATTTTGTGAATAAGATTATGACACTGACAGTGTATCTGAAAAAATAGGATATGGCTCGACTATGTCATGAGTATCAATATTAAAACAGTAATATTTTGCAATGTGATAAATAAGTCAAACACCCTTAAATAAACATCTCACTCGATAGCTGGTGTCATTTGAAGGCCGGTCACTCATTCTAGCATTTTACTGCTTCATACAGCTTATAGTTCTATTTTTTCTCAGAAATCAGCCTTGATTGCTATTTTGTCGTATAAGTTATGTTCGAACTGATTATTTTCTCCGAAAATACGCGACGAATGGTTATATCGGAATCTCGTAACATGTCTAGTAGTCTCGAGACCGACGGTAATACAAATTCTTATATGTCAGTCATCACGCAACCTATTGTGACACATGCAGCTTTTGACAATTTTCTGACTCCAAAAACAAAGTATCTAATAGTTTGTAGGAGCCTTATTCAAATTTGACTTAATGGTTCGACAATTATTGGAAGAGGCATTTTACTGTTCAATTTTAACACGATAAAGAAGCATTCACCTTTTGATTTAAATGTTGAATAGGTAGAAAAAGGTTAATAATGCATATCAGGAACAGCCACTTCCAGTAGACACAGCCTCTCCACAATAGCCAAAAAGAGGAGAACAGAGCATGTATATACAATGATCAGTTTCAAAATAGACGAAGGAGAACTTCAAAAGCAATCAAAGCACGACATATAATCAAATATTGCAGGCCCGGTTTGATTGAGCCTGTACATGGGCAGTAATGGAAATGCATATTACTGCCCACGCCGCGTAGCAACGGGTTGAGCGAAACACAGTATGTATGGCTTTTTTTAACATTTTCATTTGATTTGCTTTCCTACATGCTGTTACCGAAATGGTCCGTAATTGAATATTTTAATCATTTTTGTTTAGGAATTTTGTCTATGGCATGGAAATTGTTTGTTGTTTTAAAGCTTTTATCGGAACTGAAAAGATCACATGCCGGTAAAAGAAAATAATGTTCTGTATAAAAACGAACACATTCACCAGATTTTTTTATGAAACATCGCATATTGCTAGATTATCAGCGTTAAGACTTTCGAATGAATGTTATTAGAAAACATGTCCGGAAACTTTTTTATTAATAAGTACATGATAGAATATACTAGAGTATAATTATAACCATGCCGGGCAACCTTTAGGTTTGCAAACTATAGAAACCTGACATTATTCTCTTTTTGAACATTGATATACATATATTGAAACTAGAGATATTATACAAGATATGTTTCCTCTACTTTATTTATCGTAGTACATTTCATTAATCAGAGTAAATCCGCTGACTTATTATCGCTGGGAATATTTCTAAGTAAGCGGTGGTAATTTCTTTCTGGTCCCTGAAATATCATCTTTTACGTGATTAAACTGTGCATGAATGTGCAGTTAGTGGTCTAAGGGAAGAGTGACTGACCACAGATCTGGTGACTGCGGGTTCGATTCCCATCTGGAATGAGATTTATCTGCACAACAATATGAACATGCTTGTTAGAGGGCCGTGTGAGGTTAGTGCTCCCTAGGTTTGTCTAAATATACCATTCCAAGATGGTTAGAACACTGGTAATAGTCCGTTGGCAAAACTATTGTGCAGCTGAATATTTTAATCAAAGTTGGTACATGTAACCCCTCTGATTTACGTTTCTTGTTGATTATATGTGCTTGTTGCTTTTTGCAATTAGATTATAAGATTAATATTCACTGTCTGTCTGTCTGTTTGTCCGTCCGTCCGTCCGTCCGTCCGTCTGTTTTCTAGTAAACGCTTAATCTTCAGATTCTAATTTTCACTTATTTCCTGAAAACCTGTCGGTTTAGTACGAGAGTTTTATTCAATAACTCTCTCACAAAATGCAATCTTGATGAGTATTCATGATGTTCTATCATTTTGTACAATTATACTTCATCGATTTTATAAACTAATTTCTATTAATGATGCTCTCTAAGCCGCCTTATTATGTTTTTAAAGCCTGAAGTAAGACTTAGTGGGATTGGTAAATCAGGATGATCGGTGGATGTCTTTGTACTGCAATTTGCGTCTGTAACAGGAAGAAAATAATTCAATCTGCATTTAAGATTTCAAATGGCAAACATCTATTATGTCATGTAATTCGATCATTAAATACCTTGCATTTAATTTGTTTTCAGTATTTTGTATTCGTAGAAATGACTGTTTTGTTGTGTTTTTTCCTTGTTGTTGCTGATTTTAATACTTAAATCTTTCTTCGCTTTCCTAATAGTCTATATGGGAAGGGTAACTCAATATTAGTATCCACATTTCAAATCTAAAACCAATAGGTATGTTATGTCTTATGAACTAGATTAATATCCTTTTAATTCCATATCATTAAATATGTTACTATAGAAACCGCTGTCTCTTTCTAATTCAATAAAATTAAAATTAAGGTAGTGTTTCTTAAAGTAAGAATTTAGTAAAGGCTAAAACGTAACGACAATATTAAAACAGGTGTTAATGAATCGTTTATCATTTCTTTATGTTTGAAGACAAAAATACATGTAATTTCTTATGAATGTGCATCATTGTAATGTCAGAGAAAATGGCGTCATTATTGGTGTTTTGATTTCACTATGACGTCACTATGAACAAAGACAATGGTTGTTATATTAAAACATTCATAACTAAAAATGGTCAGTAGTTTCGGCTTGAAATGTTCAACATTTACTTAACATACTTCACTTTTTCAGAAAACACTGAAAACTTATTTGACCTCATTTTCTCTGCCACAGCCACATACAGTTGAACCTGACTTAGCAGCCATCTGCATTCAGAAATCACTGTCTTAAAGAGCCAGTTTGAATATGTCCTGACATATTGTTCTAAGTTTTTGCCTGTCACTAACAGCCACCTGTGTTAAGCAGCCACTTTTTGTCACTCCCTTGGGTGGCTGCTAAATACAGGTTTGACTGTTCATTTTAACGTTAACGAAGACACCATTTCCAATGATTTGCCATATTTCACAATGATAATATGTCATACCTTGCAGCTTATGTAAGCTTCTAATCAACTATTTCCAATATCTGATCGCCGTCATATCGGTTAAGGAGTCCTATAAATGTACAACTGCGAACATCTTTTCAGAATTGTTGATCGATGCCGTTGGTTCATATCTGTAAAAACACTATGAATATTTTAATTTGTCCCAATTTTACAATTATGTTATGCTTTCGATGTCGGTCAGAATCTTTATGGCTTGGTTTTTAATGTTGACTGTGTACGACAGAAAATAAAAATTATATTGAATTGTATTGTAAAGTATTTTATTGTAATGTATTGTAAAGTATTGTATTATATTGTATTGTAATGTAATGTAATGTATTGTATTGTATTGTATTGTATTGTATTGTATTGTATTGTATTGTATTGTATTGTATTGTATTGTATTGTATGGTGTTGTTTCTTTACATGTTCCAACGGTTGCTTGATTTTCTTTATTTCCGTAACGGTAAAATATGATCATTTGAACTACAAAATATAATTATTTTCTGAGAAGCAATTTCATAATTGCTTGCAATTTTGCTTTGAAACCATTTAAATGTGAACACAGAATATGAATATAATGTTTATTTATTGTTTAAAAAATGTACAAATTTGATCAGTAGATTTCCTTACAAAAATATTAACAATTGATGATGAAAGTTTGATACTGTATGACAGACGACATGTGATTTTTGTTTTAAATTTGTTGCGGATAAAATGCTATACCCTTTTCATAGTTTTAATGATGGGCATCGTGCTGTGATTAAAGGCCCAATAAACTTGTCAAAATGTTGTTTTTCATTGTGAAAATTAATTAACCACGTTGACCCTTTTCAAAAGCAAGTATAAATGACCAAATATTTATGTTCTCAAACAACCCCCAATTATTGAGACCCGGTCCGAATTAAAACGTCACAGTAGTTTTGTAGCCTACAAAATTACTAACCAATGTTTCGGCGAAAAGTTATCGGTTTTTTCCGTACGTGGGCCGTAAGAACGCGGAACGCGGTGACGTCATTCGCATAAAAGTTGTAAACACAAAATCATGCAAACATGGAAAGAAATAGACTAAGAAAAATAGAGATTCTTTAAGTTTTAACTTCATTAAAAGGTAAACAAAGAAAGATGTGAATGTTATACGACCCATCCCGGTAACGGTTGTTAGTGGGGGAATACGTCATCAATTTATTCACTTCTGCATAATTAGCGACCGTCGCCTGTCGAGAGTTGCCGAAAATCAGCTCGGAAAGATTCGCTGTTTGTTTTGTAAACAAGATAAACGATCCGCAAAACATGCTGCAAATCAATAAGATAATACCCTTTTTCTTATTGTAAGGTTTATTTTTTGTGTTATAATGCATACAGGTGAAATCTAAAATGTTTAGGTTAATAAAAAAATATGCTGTTTGACAAGTTTATTGGGCCTTTAACAAAACTATTGAACAACGTCTATCAAGCGTTGAAATAAACGTTTTAATCAGGAATGCCTCTTAAACTTTATTTAATTTCAACAGTTTGTTCTTTAATAATATAATAAGATGTGGTTAACGACAGGCGGTCAACTCTTCGTCGTAGAAAATAATATGAATTTGGTACACAATGAAACCTTAATCCGATCGTGCAACTACAGTGATTTCTTCAAAGAACAAAGAAACAATAAACTCAGGAATTGCAGGGCTAGGCGCCGTCGCCGTGACGGTGCGGGTTCGCTCCCAGGTAGAGGCAATATCATTTCTCTACACAGCAAAAATATAGAGATGAGTTGAGTGGGCTTTGGTGTGAGGAAATGCTATAAATGTACGGTTATATGAAGTGAACGTCAAATGCAATTCCTGAGGTATGAAAAAACAACAGATTGAAAGTACGGGGCTTCGTTTTACGGTCGTCAAAACGCTAAATAAACACATTGGCCTTCATTAACTGGATTATGTTTTATTTCCAGTTAAAAAAAAGTCAAGATTGTCATTTTAATGTTTATTTGAATTGAAATTGTATGTTATAAGATATTTATTGGCCTGTTAAAATAACTAAGGATAATGTCAATATTCTACAAACTATGACGAACATTTAAAAAGATGAAAACACATTGTTTCGACCTTAATCATAAAAATATAGACACCTGCATAATTTTTAACAAAATCAATATTTTACCAATTTACCATTTACTAATATTCTATTAAGGCTTGTTTTTAACGAAGCAATTAATCCACGCAATATCACAGATAACTGATTGAACGAACAGGACAACAAGACGGATAATAATGCACTTTCTCTACGAAATCGAAGATGATTTGTCGCCAAAGCTGTTGAAATGGTATCTTGGGATCGGAATCAAATTGGATTCAAATTAATCGACGTTAGCTCATTATTAGCCTCAAAATAACTCAAAACCTAATTGTCTGGTGAAGAAAACTTAGGACGAATAAAAAGTACAATGTTGCGAATACTTTTTAGAATTAATTGTGAAATACGTATGAAAACTGCTATGTTGAGTTTGCTATTGTTGTTGATAGTTACTGTTACAATTATGAGAAGTAACAACTACCGACTTTGCTACTGGTGTTGAGTTATAAAATTGAGGTATTAACAGCAATATAAAACCTTGGTCCTCTGTTCACAAAACCTTTTAATTTTCAGCGTCAGCTGACTTTGAATGGCAATTTTGACATTGATTTTCAGCGTTAGCTGACGATAAATGTCAATTTTGACATTGATTTTCAGCGTCAACTGACGTTGAATGTCAATTTGACATTGATTTTCAGCGTAAACTGACGTTGAATGCCAATTTTGACATTGAATTTCATCGACAGCTGACGTTAAATGTCAACTTTGACATTTATAATAATCGAACGCTGACATTAAAATTCATTTTTTACAGATTGTCGTCGCCGGCTGACATTGGATGTCAACTATGATGATATTCATGGTCAGCAGGGATTGAATGCGAACTTGGACATTGGTTGTCATCGTCAGCTGACATTGAACTCCAATTTCGCCGTTGGGTTTTCAATGTTAATGACCTGGTTAACAAATGCTTTAGATTGCCATATTGCTCATTAACAGATTACAGCAAACCCAGTCTAAAATATGTGAATATTTTTTGTGTTTGGTGTCGTTTCATTTATTATCTGTAATGCACATTAAAAAACGCACAAGCTCACTGTTATTTTTCTGATAATTTACAAAATGTTCTGCTTAAAAGATTGAATTTCTCAACTGAGAAAAATTAGGGATTGTATTTTCTTGTTGTTAAGATTTTTTACCTTCACTCGGAAGTAACCGACAAATAATCTTTGGGTTCTCTTAATTAAATAGACATTCTATCCGCTTCATGTCACGAAGCAGAGAATTCATAGCTCATGAAGCCAATAGGACTGTTTGATTCTGATATTTGATCGTCTTATCAGGGAGCATTGTAATGTTTACTTGTAAATTGTGCAGTCTGCTGGCAGAAAAGATTTGTAGCGATATTAAATGAGACGCAGAAAAGAAGAATTCAATTGACATAATTTGTATCATGCACAGATGCAAGGATGGAACAATGAGAAAGAAAAATGGATATATTGTTTGGATTTCGTTTTAAACGAAACCGGTTTCGACAATAAGTGCAGGTAGGTATATTTTAAATTGTATGGAAATGTTTGAACGAATACGGTTTTGACAATATGTGCATGTAGGTATATTTTTAATTTTATGGAAATGCTTTAAACGAAACCGGTTTTGCAATATGTACAGTTAGGCATATTTTTAATTCTATGGAAATATGGAAATCATAAATTGCTTGTTTTTTTGCTGACTTAATGTTTTTGTAAGCTGGATAAGTAAGAATCAACTAATATTCAAATTGGAACATATATCGACGAAACACAGAGAACGAAATTCAGTTCCTAAATTATTCGATGTAATAAGTCAAACATCAAAATCCCTTCCATAAATTAATTATTCAAATTCTAATATATAAATTTATATAATTTGCTTACAACAACTGATTTTAATACATGTTTTAATTTCCGTTTACATATGATTTTTATTTTGTATTTTGTGCATTTCTATACATGCTTTACAGTCAAAACTGTATTGAAAGAACAATTAAGGAAAAAACACAAAAGTGGTCTTTGTTAACATTTGATTTTGTTATTTGTTTTTAGTCAGTGTTATAAATAAAATGTAATCTTTACCCACAAGTGGCATTTGATTGCACGTGGTCTTTAGCACAAATTGGACTTTATTGCTATACATTTCAAATGTTTTTTTAAACCATTCTTCTTTTTTTCAGAACGCTTCATAAAAAACAAGTCTTGGCCAGACTCATCAAATAAATCTTATGACAGAGAGAGAACCTGTCACAACATAGAGACATTTAATTTATTGGAAAAGTATATCAGCCGATCTTTGAAAGATTTGAAGCGGATATTACTCACACTCAGACAGATATACTATTTCGACATTTCGAGAAAAGTATCAAGCCAACATTTCACAACTAAATTATTTCGAGTAGAGTACCAAACCAACACTGAAAAATTCAGTAACGGATGACCTTCACACAAGGTCACAGATGATTCTACGTTGTGAACGAAATTATTAGTAATTAGATTTTCACGATATTGAAAAGGGTTTTTTTTACCATGAAGTCAAAATAATGACGAGAGTGAAAATTTGTAAATCTCGATTCTCACGTAGAATCTTAAACGTGTAGAGCTGATTGTATTGTATTATGTAACTGTTTATTTCGAAATTCAAAATAATGAGGACAGTGAAACGCATGTGAATCTCGATTCTAAAATAGAAATTAAATGTATCATGCAACAGTTAAGAATTGTTTATAAGATATTTTTCAAACCTTTAAATAATCACAAAAGTAATGGCATGTGAACCTTGACTTTGATAAAGAAATTGAACTTCAACTTGTGGTGCTTTCTGTGTTGTACGATGTTAGTGTATAGTATTGTTTAGAATGATGAACGTCGAGTTTTTATTTTCAAAACTCAAAACAAAGACAACAGTAAAGGGATGTGAACCTTGATTTTCAATTAGAAATTTAAACATCTGTGTCTGATAGTGTTGTATCATATAACTGTTTAGAATTGGTTAGAAGTATCGTTGACATATTTCAACATGGCAGTCCTAATAACATGCCCTGGATTTCTAAATACCAGTTTGGCATTGTCTGTGACACAGGGGCCGGGTGAGGAAGGTGCTTCTCACGTGTTGATTGTGATACTCTACAAATTCATATCACCTGTTATTTTTGTATTTGTTATTCTAATACTGTTAATTTACATTATTGTAACTATTTTCCGGTGACTTGTTCAAACATGTTTAAACATAAAAACAAATAAAAAGATTATTTACAGAGTAGTTGTCAATAAAGATCTACTACAAACGTTGTTTCTAGTTTGGATTTGGAAAGAGACATTTGCACGAAACTAACTTCGAAATCTCATAATGGGCTTAAAAGTGAAATATGCATATCAGGAATGCCACATCCAGTAGACACAGCCTCCCCATACAACCAAAAAAGAGAGGAGAAGAGAGCATGGTGTTACAATAATCAGTTTCAATATGAACGCCTCAAACAATTAACAAAAGTGAGAACCCGAGGGGTTACCATCTTGGAACATTCAGTGGCAAAATAATTGCCACTGGGGGTTTCAACCAGGTTCTAGGGTGCACTAACCTTACACTTGCCCCAACAGGTTCTCATATCATAAAACAAGTACAAATTGTCTAGATGAAATAACTCCAACCTAACAATCAGCTTAACAATGTTGCCTGTAAAAGCACACAGACATATAAAACATAAGAAGCTATAGCATTGAAAAGCCAAAGGGCCGGGTACTCAAAGATATTTTTCTTACGGTAACCATCATTTGCAACTTCTCGGTCCAGTCTACGGAAACCTCCGATACTTCGAATGTAAGCTTTTATTCTAAAGTTGTCGTAAAGGATCAATAAAAGCAGATACGTCTGGCAAAAAAACTATCTTTATATTTGTTTTACCTTCCTTTATTTTTAAGGTCGAAATGTTTTGATGTAATACATCACAATTCTATTTTCATTATGTCATTTATGTTTGTTTTGAGGGATTATTTTGAAACGGCGTAAAGAAGTCCGGATAATTAAAATGCGATATTCTGAACTGCTGTTTATAGTAACGGAATGTACTTCAAATTTCTTCATCTTTCTGGCTACAACTCTAACATTTTGATAGGCTTTGATTTATAAATTTAGGTATTTCCTTATATGTTTATTAATCACTGTAACCTTTTAGGTAGGCCTCGGTTGCTGAATGTGTTATTTCTTGATATGTTTATTGATCGCTTTTACATTTTGGGTAGTCATCGGTTCCTTAGTGTAGTAATTCCTAATAGAAATGTTTATTGGTCGATTTTGCAATTCGGGTAGGCCACAATTTCTTAATGTAGTATTTTCATATATGTTCATTAATCATGTTACATGTTTAGTAGGCATTGGTAATTGAATGAGACATGGCCTTATATGTTTACGTGTATTGATAGCTTTACATTTTGGGTAGGCAATGGTTTATGATCGTGGTATTTCCTGATATGTTTATTGATTGCTCTTACTTTGTGATTAGGCTTCGGTTACAAAATAGGATGTATCCTGATAAGTAAAATGATCACTCTAACATTTCTGGATATATGTATCCAGTGATGGTGATATGTTTAGTAACCTCTAACATTTAGGGTAGGTCGCGGATCCTAAATGTTATTGCCTTTTTAAGAATTTATAAAATGATCATCTAACATCGTGGGTATGCATCGGTTTTTAAATATTGGCATTTACTGATAGTGTGTAGTGATCACTCTAACATTTTGGGTAGGATTCGTCTCCCAAATATGTTATTTCCTAATCAAGAAAGTGTTCATCGATCATATTACATGTCGGGTATGCTTCGGTTTCTAAATATTGGTATTTTCTAAGATGTTTATAAATTGCTCTTACTTGTGACTAGGCTAAATATAGTAATTCCTGATAACTTTTTAAAGTATAATTATCAATCTAACATTTTGGTAGGCCTCGATTTCTGGATGTGTATTCTGGTTGTGTATCCTGATAATTATGTTTATTTTTATTACTTTTACATTTTGGATAGGTTTTGGCTCCCAGATATATTATTTACTGTTTTTAAATAAGGCTTCAAATAATTTTATTATAGTATGAGGTTTACAGTATATTAATATTCAAACTGGTGAGCTTAAGTGGTCGCCAACATTGAAAATGGCGAAAACTGTCTAAAATTTCAATAATGGATTTTGGGGAAATACTTAATGCCACCTAGATTATAGTAAAGAAATATATTAAGCTAAGGATGTAGTTAATGTTTGCAAGTTCAATTTAGACTTATTCATTTTTTTTAATTACCAAGCACCTACTAAAACAAAAGAAAAACCATTTGCATGAGAACTCTGAAATTAATTGGCAATATGCCAAAGCATATGCCATACCTGAAATAAGTATATGCTGGTCTACACTTTTAAGTGCCAATTCGTCAGACAATGTTAGGGTTTTTAAGAATATCAAGGAAAGCTAATTTCGGTTTTCTACTTTGGTTTGAAGTCAAAACATTTTAATGTACTACTTAAAATTTCTGACATTATTTTGACAGATGACCCCAAAATATTGTAAAGAAGTGTTTACGCGATACCTATATCATTTTTCTAGACGTTTTAAACAGCCTTTCCTGACTTCTTCTGCAAACGGTATTTCTTTGTGTGTGTGTCTGTTCTATTTAAATAAAGAACTTTTACAAAGAATTTGAGCATCCAAACTTAAATACAGCCACGTGACACTATATATCTTCACTTTTATTGGTATCCCAGTGGGAATTAATGTCAAGTTTTGAACAGATACATCAAAATATTTTGACTTCAAACCGAAAGTAGAAACCCGGAAGTAAGTTTTCCTGGAAATTCTTGAAAACCCTAACATTATTTTTACAAATTGGCACTTAACATTGTAGACCACCATATACTTATTTCAGGTATGAGTTCCTTTGGTATATTTTCCATGAATTTCAAAGTTTTCATGCAAACGGTTTTTCTTAGGTTTCAGTATGTGCTTGGTGATAAGAACATGAATTAGACTAAATTGAGCTTGCAAACATTAACTACATGCTTAGCTAAATGCATTTCTTTACAAAAATCTAGGTGACTATAATTATTACCCCCAAAATTTATTTTTGAAATTTTAACAAGTTTTCGCCATTTGCAATGTTTGATTTTGTTTCTGAACACACTCAACATATTACAAAATTTAGAATCAGTGTTAAACCAAAACATGATAAAATTCCTACTTTGTATTGGTGGCCTAAAATGCACAAAACACCTTACAAAGCAACATTTATCGCGAACTCCAATTCTTGCACAACTACTAAATTATCCATACTCTTAACATCTTGTCTTACAGCCATAAAAGAACAGGTAATTAGTTATAGCTAAAAGGTTTTTGAAACCACTAGCAAAAATATATGTTTGTCTATTTTAAACTCAGGTGACGTTTAAAAGAAGCTTAATTCAAATTATGATTGTTCTACCTTATACACCTCGCTCCCTCATAACTTAATAAGAGACAAACTCATCATTCTCATGGGAGAACGTTAGTAAGAGAAAATAAAACTTGTATCGCTTGTTATGAACAGAAAGCATTTTTACAGAAGATTTTTTATGATAGTTATATTTTATGATGAAGTTATTACAACTTTCAACAACACCTATAGGTACCTCGATGATTTGTTAAATTAAAATAATAACAATTTTCCATCACTGGTTAATAAAATTTATCCTGAAGAACCGCTTAATAAAGCGAACACTTCAGAAAAGCAAACACACTTTCTTGATCTAACTCTGCCAATTGAAAATATTGTTACGTCACTACTAGAATATATACTAACAGAGATGATTTTAATTTTAATATAGTAAAAACTCCGTTTTTAGACTGCGATATTCCTAGTGCGGAGTCACGGAGTGTATAACTCACAGCTTGTTCACTTTTCTAGAGCTTGCAATGATTTCAATAAACGTAATCTTTTCATGACAGGAAAAAACTTTTAAAACACGGTTTTCGGTATCACAAATTAAGGAAAATCTTTTGCAAAATTTATAGTAGATACTCAGATTTAATTCAAAATAGAGGTGCAGTTTAAAATCACTATAATTGCAACAAGGTTTTTACAGCCATTTTTACGGAGATTTATTTATAAACTTAAGAATATAAAATGCAATGTTAAGTACTCCCAGTTATTCGTAAAAACCATCTGTAAATTAAAAACAGAAAGGTTACTAACATGATATTCTACAGCGCCCTGCAGGCCTGGCGATTAACCCATCTACAGTTGATCATTATGCTTACCTCTTTGGTTGCTCGACGGTGGCAGGGGATTAAGAGTTTATGAAGGTTTATGGGGAAATCTTTTATAATAACCTAGAAGCTCGATTTGTTTCTTTTATCCCTGGCATCGTGTTCTTACTGATTTGACTTCAGGAGCTCTGGTCTCGGTAAGATCATTGAGTACCCACCCATATTGCTTTGCAATGCTATTAGCGTCTTATGTTTTATATGCTTGTGTTCATTTGAATGCAACATTGTTAAGCTGATGGGTGGGTTGGATTGATTTCACGAAGACAACTTGTACTTGTGTGTTAATATAAACACCTGTTGGTGCACCCTAGAACCTGAGCTAAACCCTAATGACAAATTATTTTGTCACTTACCGTTCCAAGGCGGTAACCCCAAGGGTTCATACTTTCGTTAATTATTTGAGGCGCTAATTCGAACTCGACATACCTATAAACACATGGTCTCTATTCCTCTCTTCTTTTTCAATACGTGGGGAGCCTGTGTTTTGTAAGTGTAGCGATTCCTGAAACATGTATGCATATTTCGCTTTTCAAGAATATATATTATTGAGCATATAACATTGTGGGTTTGCTTCGGTTTGTTAATGTGGTATTTCCTGATTAGTTTATTGACTAATTGATCATTTTTATTGTCTTCTGCTCCCAAATATGTTTTTCTTATTTAAGAATATATTTATTGATCATATTACATTGTGGGTATGCTTCGGTTTTAAATATTTGTATTTCCTTATATGTTTATTGATCACTCTAACATTTTGGGTAGGCTCCCAACTATGTTATTTCATATTTAAGAATATATTAATAATTTATTAATAATGTTTATTTATAACATTAACATTTGAGTAGACTCTGGTTTCTTAATATTGGTATTTCTTAACATTTTTATTTATTACGCTCATATTTTGGGCAGACTTAGGTTTCCGAATCATGCATTTCCTAAAACGTTTTATCACTCTAACATAAACTTGTATTTAAAACAGATTTCCTAGACTGATTTCTTTCCTTGGAAAATGGTCAAGATGTCGTTTTCCCATTATTCGTTGCAGTATTGAATCTGTATTTCCTCGAATAATGTTCAAATAGTTTAAAGTTCACACTTGCAATGTCATTGATGATCCTCATAAGGCAACAGAAATGAACATGATGTATACAGTTCCAATTAAGGATTGAATCGATATTTGATGGTTTTCATTTGGGTATGGAAAACAGTTGGGTTCTTTAAAGTGTGTGAAGCCCGAAGGGCTTCACGCATACTTTAAACAATCCAACTGTTTTTCATACCCAAATGAAAACCATTAAATATCGATTCAATCTTTATACGGAATCGACCCTACGATTTCGACGCGCAAAGCGCGTCGAAATCGTGTCGATTCCGATTACGGTATTGCGCATGAGCAAAAAAGAGTAACTAGAAACTTTGAAACCGTGTCGCCAAATAAGGCTTCTGATCGGACCATGTGACTTTCATGCGGTTGCAATAGTCTTTTGTGCTTACTTCCGGATTTAAAAACTGAAAAGCCGCCATTTTGTTTCTCGATTCACATTTTCAGAAGTTCTTCTTCCATATGTTAGATAACAATTAAGATTAAACTCGCCTAAAAAATTAAGGTAAATAAGTTTCTACATTGATTAAAACCTAATATTGTCACAGAGTTAGAGTCTAACAGTAGACTCCACCGTAGCGATACGCATTACGGTAGTTGTTCGAATTTTGGTTAATTAATTAAAATACAGAGTGGCAAAGTGACAATTACACCGGTTTCCCCAACATTCTAAACATTGGAAATTTACGACGTTTTTATTTATTTTTTTACTGCAATCATCAACAAGAACAGTAAGTTCAGATTAGATAGTAATATCGATTGCTTTCGTTTTAATTTGGTGTGGGAAAGCGATTACGTATTGCGTTGAATTAACTATGGATATTGTAGACTAGACAGAACTGGTCAGATGAAATCTGACCAGCTTGAAGATGTGTATTCATGATCAGGACTCGAACCCAAGGTTTGCAGATATAGCATAAAGCTACTCTGCTAATATAAGTTGTTTGAGGCATGGTAAAGCTGTGTTTACCAAATGCTATCTGAATAACGCTTCATTTACAACAAATAAAATTTTTAGAGCTACAATTCATAAAAAAATGAGGCCTAGTGTAGAATTATTTAAATAGGAAGCACGGCGAAGCCGTGTTAACCATTTATTATTTATTTCAGATTTTAGAAATAATTGCTCTGCAGAGGTGTAGAAATTTTCTTTTACCCACTCGCCCTGCAGGTCGAGTGAATGAGTAAGTGCACTCGCCCTTACAGAAAGTACACACGCCCTTACATTTTAAATAAAATACTCTTTCTGTAAAGCTTTGTTTACCAAATGCTATAGAATGATTTAAATAGGAAGAACGGCGAAGCCGTGTTTACCGCTAATTATTTATTTCAGATTTTAGGAATAATTGCTCTGACAGAGGTGTAGAAATTTTCTTTGACCCAATCGCCCTACAGGTCGAGTGAATGAGTAAGTGCACTCGCCCTTACAGAAAGTACACTCGCCCTTACATTTTAAATAAAATACTCTTTCTGTTGCAATTTTCGTTTTTCTTTTCATTCTATCTCTTTCTTACTGTCTCGCACGCTCTCTCGCTTTTCATCATCACCCGTATCTTGTGTAAAAAACGTTATCTTCATTTGTTTCTACATAATTTTTAACATACAGCGGGAAAAAAGGTGCACTTGCAGCCTCGTTCTCATTTGGGAAACCCAATGAGGATAAAAATAAATCGCTGCTGTTATCTTTACATCAGAAACGTTCCGAATACACTGGAAATCGACCGATATTCCAGAAATCGAATTGTATTTTGTAAACAAAGTGAAAATATTTCATTTTTCGAAGAAAACACATGTGCTTTGCTGAAAAATTTACTCGCCCTACCGGTCGAGTGTTTCGGCCGCTTCGCTCGACCCAACGGATCATTTACTCGCCATGGCGAGCGGTCGAGTGGAATTCTACACCTCTGCTCTGTCAAACATCTAACTGTTACAAGTTCAAATGTGTTGCATGGTGAAGCCGTGTTGACCATTAATTAATTGGTATAAATTTGAAATTTTATTTATTTTATTTAGTTTTCACAGTCCAATAGTTTGTGTCAAGCTTTTGTATACATGCCTTGGTCCAGATGTTTGAGTGTAATGATCGCTACAGACTTCCCGAAAGTTGTAAAAAAGTGTCAGACATGAGGTCAGACAAGATGTGAAAATCTGTCTGACCGAAACAATTTTTGTCTGACTGAAACATTTAACACATTAAATAAGCAAAACACAGTTTTAAGGGTGTTTTTGTTGTTGTTTTTTTTCAGTGGTACAAATTGTCATTATGACGAATACGTAAAATATTTCATTCGGATATCCTCACTCATTTCCCTCGGAACAGTCTCGAATCGAAACAGCGAGTAAAATTGTAATTTAGCGAGTAAAATTGGAATATGCAGATGAAATTTTCGCCGGATATTCGGTCCTACATCATTGAAAATCACATCAGACCAGTCCAAATTTTACTGGACAGGTCCGACGGTCAGGCGACTTTAAGGAAGTCTGTCACTAAGAAAATAAATTAAGTCATCGGCAGGTATATGCATGCATTAGGCAAATAATATCGTTTATAAAATTTGTTTTTTGTAATTTGTATTTCAGTTTGAAGTATACATATAAAAGATGCGTGACAAATCTGGTTCAAAGAGCATGAAACTCTAATAGGAGAAAAATTAGACTACTGGAGAGGTAATTTTTTTAAATTTACCCTTAATAAACTGTACAAACACTCAAACAGCACAGAATTTGTCCTTCCTTTACATGACTATGCATGGCTGGACAAACCCACTAGCCCGACGCCTTGGACAAGCTGAAAATTGTATCGGACAATCTCAAAATATCTGATTGCTTGTCCGTGGGCTAGCTCAATTTTTTAGTGTAGACTAGTTTAAACGTTAATTTGATATGTGCCATTCTCTTTTAGCACCATATGCATATCATATTACAACAGCAATAAGTTTATTACAAAATAACATGTGTTGAGATCTATTTTAACATTATCAAGCCCCCATGTAACGCTTCATCTTGAATTTCCTGTTTCTTTCTTTACTGTTAATACTGACTAATCAGAATTTGCTTACTTGCGCAAAAGTGGGACTACAGTACTGTGAACGTTTTAGGTTACAAACGAAACGCACGATACACGATATACGGACGCACGATACGAGGGGCATTTATAAAGTATTAATCAGTGTGGCGCTTTAGTTGTATACGTAATATTTCTGCTTAAATTTTTAGATCAACCCTTCGAAGTATTCCCCTTTGACTTGTATGCACTTTTCCAAGCGTTTAATCCAATCAGAAAATGCTTTTCGGAATGCTTCTTTGGGTATAGTGTTAAGACACTGGAAAAGCGCGCTGCCGACGGCGTGCCGAGATTCAAAACGTCGACCTCTCATGTAGTTCTTAATAAAGGGATTTAACCAAAAATCGCATGGAGCGAGATCAGGGCTATATGGAGCGTGTGGTAAAGTGTCAATGTTGTTGTCGCTAAGATACGACGTTACCACCGCTGACTTGTGAGCCGGTGCGTTGTCATGCAGGAGCTTGATTCCGCGTACGCCGGTACGGGGACGGTCTGCAGTATAGTGGCATACAACAGCAGCAAGTACCGAATCTCGGTAAAATGTTCCCGTAACACTCCTACCTTCTGGTACAGGAATTCGAGCCACCATTCCCTGGCAATCAAAAAATAATGCATACATAATGCGTTTTGAGGTGCGAGCTCTACGGGCAATTTGGGGCCGTCCATCATTTTCACCGACCCACACCTTATTTTTTTGTTTATTGTCAGGCTCATAAAATATACCCACGTTTCATCGCCAGTCACAATTTAATTCATGCGTTTTTGGTCAGCATTCTTGTATGTATCAAGCAGCTGGGACGCTATTCGCACGCGCTCGCGTTTTTGATCATCAGTGAGGAGGTGGGGTATCCACCTGGCGCAAACCTTGCGTAGCTTTAACGCGCGCGTCAATATTTGAAAAAACCGATGACGAATTAATGCCACAACGCATCATCTTCCACAGCTTTTTTAACAACGGCAATATTTTCGTCAGTCATTGTGGTCACTGGACGGCCAGGACGGGCCTCATCTTTTATATCCTCCCTACCAGAGTTAAAAAGACGAACCCACCTTCTAACCGTGGAATACGAGAGAGCACAGTCCCCATAAACCTTGTCTAAGTCTGCTTTAAAATCAGGTGCAGCAACGCCGAGCAATGCGCGTACTTTACAATAAGCTCTTTGCTCATCTTGAAATTTGTTCTCTTTGTCTGCCATTTTAACTGCAGTTTATCTGACCTTGGTCGATTCAAGTGAAGATTTCAATCACTGTAACGATTTTACCCGGTTTCCTCGTGCACGTAACTGTAGAGGAGAGTCTAAGCTTTCCATACATGTATAACATGTAGAAATTTCTTTCGGATTAACGTTAAACAATCACACTGATTAATACTTTATTAATGCCCCTCGTACACGATAGACGGACGCACGATGCACGATAGACGGACGCACTTTACACGGTAGACGCACGATACACGATACTGCCGATTCATATAATTTGAGTACGAGATTTCTAAAAGTTTGAAAACGCTATCAAAATATAAGATGAATGGTTGAAATGTAATCACATAAATTTGCATAAGCAAGTAAATTATTCACGTTGCACGATAACATTAAAAACGCTTGATGCACGATACACGATATACGGACGCACGATGCACGTTAGACGGACGCACGATACACGTTATACGGACGCACGATACACGATAGACGGACGCACGATAGACGCAAATTTTGTAACTTTAAACGTTCACAGTACTGTAGCTGAAATGTTTACCCAGCTCGTTCTGGACTAGTTACTAAAAAACCTAAATTTGTCCAGCCCTGCTATGGTGTACCATAATATCTGGCATGTTCACACACCATCACCTGAACATGCCAAATGTTTGGAAGACACATAATCAAACGCCACAAAGTTTCTCTGCGGACCATGTTGTACATACATGATGGGTCCCTGTGGTCACTTATTTAATCCTTTATTTAGTGGATGAATCTCATAAGCTTGTTCACTTGTTTTTAGTAAGACAACAATGGTGTTTCAGTTTTCACAGTTAATAACTTAACCTACTACATGGACACACCTTTTTACCACAAATGGTCAGCCCATGTAAATCCAGATCAGATGGCATAGATGTAGATTCAGATCAGCTGGCACATCTTTTTGTGGTCTTTAAAATGTGATAACACTCTGGTTTTATGCTAATCTTGTGTAGGAATTAAAGATGGCATGAAATTTTTCATCATTTCAATCTTCCTTTTATGTGATTTTAATAAAAAGACCCTACATGTTATAAATAAATTATGGCAACAGTATGAATTGTTCACTGTTAACTGCAACAGCAATTTATGTACATCTTCATAAGCCACTAAAGGTGCTGTATAACTGGCTTACTAGTTATCAGAGAAGATTTAAAATAAAACATTTATTTTCAGAGATGTGTATCACCAAGCTTATGAAGCCTATAGATACTTATGCAGAATTGGTAGACAGCTATGGCACAGAATATGAACATTACCATAGTAAAAAGATACAAGGTTTGCATAAATTTTCTTTATTTTCAGTTATCAAAGCTGCATGAATGTATAATAGACATCACACTAAATCTACCGGTGCATGAATATATTTAAATTAAGTTACTATGTTAGTTTTTTTTTTACATTTTACTTCATGAATACACCCTTTATCACATTAGTGACCAATGTATATCCAGTTCAGCAGGCTCATCTATGCAGTCTGATCAGGATCTAGGCTGTTTAAGTTTAGATTCATGAGGTTATTTCTGACCAAGAAGCAACCAGTTTAGATCCAGATCAGACACCAGAAATGTTCGGCTGACGTGGAACTATACTGTTGTCCATGTGATTTAAAGAGTCTCCATATAGTAAGTCAGGAGTCAGGATACCTGAAGTAATTATCAGAGCATACAAAATCAATGTATTTGACAAATTTTATTTTTGTGTCTAAATATTTTAAATCAATTTTAACTGTCAACAAATAAATTTATAAAAGCAATAAGATATAAAATTATTTTTGAAGATAAATTAATTTGCTGTTGAATTTAATATTTTCAGAAAAACAGCTTCACATGAAATGCTGTGGGGAGACCAGGTTAACTGTTCTAGACAGTAGAGGGAGCATACAGTTTACATATACTTCCACTACTAATTCCTGCAATAGAAGGTGCTGCTTCGGAAGTTTATGTCACTTGACAAGAAAAAGAATTGTCTATACAATTATACTGTGTGATTGTGATATCAAATAATACAAAATCGTTTTAATGTAGACCTCATTGAAGAACAGTAAATGAACAACACCATCAGTATAATTTTGTTATGAATATAATTTGCTGTTAAATGGAACCATAGAAAATAGGAATAGACTCCTTCAGCATTTGCTTTTCATTGACTAATTTAAATGTTTCATTCCATTCGGATAATAAATTCCTCTACTGTCACTCATAGTATTATCTTAAGTCCTCAGACCCAAAAGTGTGTTTGTTGATTTCAAGCTTTAATACAAAGAATATGACAAGCTTCGCTACTTGCTCTGTCATTGGTGTCACCATATTCCAACTAGGTATTTTAGGTGTTGTAGAATGATGTTTTACAATCTACCTTGTTAACCAGACTTTTATGAGTCTACATTTCTTATCCCATCGGTCAGCCTTGCATTTTGATCACATTTTGGTGCTGTTTAACTACGAGTTTACAGGCAAACTGGTGTATTCAACATCTCAAAGGATTCTTCCAAACTTCACAGAATCATTCAGCTCACTAAGATGTAGTATTGCATCTTACAACCTTGATCAGTGTTGGTTCAAAAGTAAAACAACAAATGATGACTTGTTTCTTTGTTTTACTGTTAAACATACGATAAACATCACTTTTGATTCGTCGATTCCGAGAGAGGCAGTGCCTTAGTTTATATTATTTACACACATAAATACTCTCTTTAATACAGAAATTATTAAAAGAATTCGTGATATTACGGCTTTTTTGAATGGCTGTTGGAACAGCAACATTGACGACAAAGTGAATGACAGCACGCTTTTTCGCAGCAACTCGTGGCAAAACGTGCGTGCTGGGCGACGTCACACGTTAAAACATTGTGTAACGTCCAATAAATTGTGAACGGTTCTACTATAGCTACGACTTTTAAATTATTACGTCACACTGTTTACCATTAGAAATTATGATTCGTTAGATGAATAAGACTTCATCGTAGAGGACGAAGATGAAGTGTAAATATTAATATGTCAGGTTTATGCCTCGCCATATCAAAATATTGAGCGCAACTGTGAGTTGGTCTAATATATGTGTCTGTGAAAAAAAATAGTAGTATAAACCTTAATTACGCAACAGAAATGAACCAGTTGTATAAAATTCCAATATGTGTGTCAGTTTTATGCCCTAGCCTTTTTAAAATATTGAGCGCATCTTTTAGTCGATCTTATATACACTCACCAAGTTCTAATTAGTCATCAATTGTTAAGTGTTTACAATGTATGCTAGTTTTAGTTCTTCACTATGTCAAAAGAGATTGTCAAAAGAATTGTTTTGTCAAAGAATCTCTAAGAATGTCTGATCACCAATATGTTTATCTTCGAAGTTGTCGGTTCAGTATCTATCGGTTAAAACAATAAAGAAATATCTAGTTGTGCTAAGTGCCCACTATCCCAACACTAGTTAAATGCTTGTTTATTTGAATGATACATGTTTTGATTATTACAATACATGTTTATCTTCATGAGAAATTAGCAAGTTACATTTTCAACAAATCATTTTTTTTATAAATTTTAACTGTAAAGGGGATGTGATAAAATGTAATTTAATGTGTCCTAATGATGATTTTTCAGAGACTGGAACATATTTAAACAAAAGATCCCAAACAATTTCTGAAAACAACATTAAAGTAAATATATATTCAAGAGGTTAGGGTTTTTTCAAATGAAGCAATATTCGTAGACGATCGATTCGTGTTTCTATCTTATTTTAAAACCATAAACGTTTCCATTGAGATTTTCAAACTTCAGACAATGTTTTATTAATCAGTCAGATCCGACTTTGCTAGGGGGAAATTAACACGGGAAAGGTAGGAAATAATGATTTGTTACATAATAACATTATTTCCTACGCGTAACATGTAGAGGTAAGATGCAAAAATGTCAGTTTTACACTCTGATAGGAAATAACAATGTGTTTTTCTTTAGCAATAAATCATAGTGTGTCTTTCTAATATTTTGAGCTCACAAGACCTTTATCATTGTCAGAGAGCAAGACCTACAATATACATGATAAATACAATCAATATTGCACGTATGTAAATTGTTAAGGTATCTTTAAAATTCGTCTGCTCATCATTTTAAGGGATAAAGTCAATTTTCTGAATCCTTTCCCGTGACGCTCCCCAACAATATACAAGATTTACAAAAAATCAATATAAATGATCAGTAAAAATGATTATTAATGATAGGTTACTTTCTCACTTTTGTTAATTGTTTCTGAACACTGGTGCGTAATCGATATTTGCCATTTTAAAAACCCATGCAATGTTGGCTGTGATGTGGCTGTGTTTTCTGAGCGGGGATATTCCCTATAAGCATGTTTCTTTTTTGTCATCAAATAATTTTCTTAATGTTAAAACTGTATTGCTTTAATGTTGATTAACACCATAAACTAAAAAGAGCTCACCGAATACTGTTAAAAGTACTATCAAACGTATTCTGACATTCATTTTTATAGTTCGAGATGGATCTATATATGGTTTGTCTTTACAGAAAATGTAACATAGTTATTAGCTCCGCACAATAAAAATGGTCTCATGCTATAGCCAATAAAAGCCGTATAAAACAAGATTTATCGCCATCTCTAGACCATGAAGAACTTCTAGACCACCTGTGCTTTATTGTCTTTGACAATGGCGTTACATGAATTCCAGCTTTTACTTGTTTGTATCAATGAGCATCTTGTGCGGCAAGTGTGAGGTAGAGGAATCATAGAACCTGATTTTAACTCCAGTGGCAAATTGTTTTGCCAATGACCGGTCCAAGGCCGAAACACTTACTTTCTCTTTTTCGTTAATCGTTTGATGTGTCTTATTTACAATTAAACAATTTATAAATACATGCTTTCTTTTCCTCCCTGCTTTTTTGGCTGTGTGGGAAGGCTGTGTTGAGTATTGTTATTCCTGATATGCATGTTCCACGTTTTTATACACTTGCGAAAAAACAAACGTGTGTGTTTGCACTATAATATATATGTTATATAATACTCCTATAATTGTGAATTAAACAGACAAACAGGCTAATAGAAGAAGTGAAAATTGTCTAGCTATTTTTATCTGGGGAATAATTGTCACATCTCTATTGTATAAGTAGAAACTATTTTAGGAAAATGAAGACGTGATGACAGTCTATTTTATATCTGATTATTCAGGGACGCGTCTTATGAATTAAGTTTTAAGGTTATCATTTTTATGTGTTTTAACTGATCACACTGAAGGCGTTAAAATTCTTTTCAATAAGTCACTGACTAGGACTGTGCACTGTCACCTTTCAATTTTCTGACAGTGAAACAAACTTCTTTTGTGATATATGTTTCCATGCTAATGCATGCAATATTATCGGGTAAATTGGTTTGTACGTTTACTTTGTACAGTCCATTGGTGTAAATATTGAGTTGCGCTCAACCCAGGGCTGATCGGCGTTCATTAGGCCTAGCCTGCAATATTTTCATATTTTAAATATTCAGTTACTTTCAAAGTACCCCTCTTCCTCTATCTTGAGAACGCGTGAGGGCAAGTATGAGGCTGGTACATCCTATAATGTTAACCCTAAATATGATTCAAACTATATTAGATGAATGTTGATATTTTTAATAAAGATTTATTTAATGCAACACCTAAAATATCAAAAATATCGCCGAAGTCACATGTTCGCTATCTGGCACATTTCATTCTAATATCTCTTACACGATACTTATATTTGTGTAAATATAGAGTTGTGCTCAACCCGGGGCTAGGCGGCATGAACAGTAATATGCAATATCATTACTGCCCATGTACAGGCTTATCAAACCGAGCCTGAATTTGATATTTGTCGTGTTCGGTGGCTTTCAAAGTTCCTTTTCATTAATAGTCAAAGATGACGTAATTTTTAATATATTTCAAACGAATAACACATTTAAATTTCTCCACAAAACATTCAATATAAATTCTTATACGTGATTTGAAAATTCAGCGTAAAGTTTAAACTAAAGTCTGTCTAATTATTCCATTTACATAATGTAAATGTTGAAAAAGACACGCATCACGTCTAAAGATCAAATGACTGAGCGTCTCAATATTACGCATGTGTGTGACTGTCATGCAAGCGAACACGTCATAAATAAAATACAAATAGTTTTTAGTCATTTAGCAATTAAAATTATATAAACTGTACAGTACCAAAAAAATATCACAAAATTCTGGAAATAATTGATTTCTGTAATCATGGTAATGTTGTAGAAATGTAGAATAAAAACGGGTCCAAGATTATTTACCTGAGTTTGAAGACCAGTCTCAAATCTCAAGCATCTGATTGGATTTGAGACTGGTCTCCAGTCTTAGTTTTATAATCTTCAGCCCTGATGTGTTTAGTTTTATAGCATTTTCCAGACTTGACATAACATTGTGATCGTGCAATTCTGCTATATTGTTCTTAGCAAATCATTATGCGAGAACATTGACAGAGTTTATTTGATAGCTGTCTGATAGTTTGGGCATTTATTAACAATGAATGACTGAATAGGTCTAAGTGTCACAATAAATCATAGCGTGTATTTTTTTGGAAATGTAGCACATAGAGTCCTTGAGCTGCCACTTACTCCACTCTCCCACCAGCAATCTGATTAAAATCATCTACTGAAAACCGCTACGCCTGAATTTTGTTGGATTTGAATTAAGTGAGATTGTCCCAACAGCAACCACATCATTTTGAAGGTTTTTTTCAGAAAGCCTATTCTATAGACTTTGCACTTTGTTTTCACTCTGTTTATTTGCATTTTCTGTGTGAACTGTTCGAATATGTTACCTGTGTGAAATATAAATGTTTTAAATATGAAATATTTGACATATTTTTATGATCTTATCCAATCTGATTAAAATCATCTCCTGAACTTCAGCCGCTACGCTATCAGGATCTGACGACGAGTAGCTAAAACGTGCTTTTATCACTAACCCTTTGAACCAATCAGAATGTCGCCTACAAAATCGCAAAAGTGAAAGTAAAAATAGTATTTTAAACCATGGAAAGTGTTGACAGGTAGCGTTAGACATATTTTACTGGAGATATACATGTATGTGATTATGTAGTAGTGCATTCATTTCTAATGTAATGACATCTTCAGATCATTTTGCGAGCGTTATAAATCATGCTTCCTGTGTTGACAATTTCTAAAAATAGTAATCGGGGAAAACCGCCATTACTATATACGGTGTCTGCGGGCCGTCATCAGATCTAACATTTTGTTAGATCTGACTTTAGTGAGATTGGATCTTATCTAAACCTATTTTCTACATGATTGTGAATTGCTGAAAAACATCTGCAATCTAAGTTATGTCTAAAATAGTCATTAAGATACATTGTATGTTACTAAGCCTTAACACAAAGGCTGTAATGTCTTCGTCGGAGTAATTGTCACATCTCTATTGTATAAGTAGAAACTATTTTAGGAAAATGAAGACCTGATGACAGTCTGTTTTATATCTGATTATTCTGGGACACATCTTATGAATTAAGTCTTAAGGTTCTCATTGTTACGTGTTTTAACTGATCACAGTGCTGTTGTTTGAGAAAAGCTTATCGTAAAAGTAGTTTAATAGATTGAAAAAGGCACTTTAAAAGCCAAGACAAATATCTCCCGTACGAAAAGGTACGCCCGGAAAATAGCAGGAATAAATTGAAATTTCCAGGCGGACATTGCGAAAATCCTCATACATATCCAAAGTTAATGTTCACCCGGAAACCGGGCGTAAATGGAGGCGAAATATGCAAATGAGCCAAGAAGTCCAGGCGGAATTACACCCGGAATCCAGGCGGAATTTCACCCGGAATCCCGCTGAAATTTCACCCGGAAACCGACCGTAATTTTTATGTATTTTCGACCCGAAATTCCGCCTGGATTTTCACCCGGAAACCAGGCGGAATTAAAACAGGAGTCCGGCCGAAATTTATTGATTAGAATATATATTAAATTTTCTAATATGTATATTCGAGTCTCTATTTTTTCTGAAATAAATAAATGCAGTTAGCTAACTTCATTTTGATTTAATGTAAAATAGGCCAAGATGTGAGTAATAAGCATTTACTACTAACTGATTACACACAACCATGCGTTTTCCATTAATAACACTTTTTCACATGCTGATATCCAGTCAAAGCCACCTTGGTAATAATATGTGAACGATCCGGCGTATTTATATTATACTTGGGAAATATGATTTGATTTGACCTTTCATAATGTCTTCTAAAAATTTTCAATTGTAACGTTTTTTTAAATGCAACTGTATCAAAATGTAAGAAAATCAACTTTAGATGATGTCATACAGCCATCATCCAAAAGTCTCTTCTTTCGTATCTAATTTAAAAAAAGAACTGCCTTCATGTTGGTGCTGTCTTTTTTGAAATCGATCAATTAATCAACGTGTGTTCTATTTTCCTCTCTATCTTTTGGTTGCATTAAGGTTTTACAAACATTGCAAATGGTGAAAACTGGCTAAATTTTCAAAAATATGTTTTGGGGAAAATACTCATTGTCACCTAGATTTTAATTCAAGAATAACTTACTTTCGGGTCTACTTTCGGTTTGATGGTCAAAACATTTTGATGTTCTACTTAAAATGTCTGATTTACGCGATATCTGTATCATTTTTCTAGACCTTTTAAACATTCTAGAGTTGTTGTGCAAACGGTATTTCTGTTTGATGTTTGTCTGTTCTATGTAAATAAAACAACTTAAGAATCCGAACTTAATTACAGCCACATGATACTTAGTCAGTGGGAATTAACGTCGAGATTTTAAAAGGTCCATCAAAATGATTTGGCCCTGAAACCGAAAGAAGACCATAAAGTAAGGTTTTCTTGAATTTCATGAAAATCCTAACATTATTTTGACGAATTGGCACTAATGATTGTAGACTATCATACTTATTTCGGATTGAGTTGTTTTGGTATATTGTGCATGAATTTCAGTTCTCATGCAAACGGTTTTTTCTTTTGCTTTAGTGTGTGTTTGTTCATTAGATCATGAATTAGACTACGTTGAGCTTGCAAACATTAGTATATCGTTAGATAAATACATTTCTTCACTAAAATCTAGGTGGCAACGAGTATTTTCCCCAAAATTCAGTTTTGAAATTTTTGACAGCTTTTGCCATTCGCAATGTTAGTGCCCCCTTAACCCATGGCCACCCATCTGATGGACAATGTTGCTTGTAAAATATAATACTAATTACATTGTGGTTAACAAATTTTATTAACTGTTCAAATTAACAAATCGTATTTAAGTAAAGTGATAATAAACCATTCTCCGGATTCGTTCCCATGAAATACGGAAAAAATGTTGTTTTTTTTCTCATTTTTGCGGTTGTTTCCCCTTAACTGACGGACAACTCATTTCAACCGCTATCCATTAAAGAGATGGATGTTTAAGCTTTCGAGCTATGTATAAAATAATACTCCTACCATTATCACTTAGGTAATCATACAACATCTGTTAACTGCGGTCAAATATAGATAAAAAATAATTCTTACATAAAATGAAATCAGTTCATTGAATAAAGACCGAGTTACGATAGGAAAAATAATATTTCAAACTCTGTTTTCAGAGAACTAAAGAACTTGCTCTATTCGTCTTAAAAATAATATAATCAAACATTTATCTACCATTTTGCAACTGTTTACAGGTAGGTCATAACTTGAAATGTATATTAAAACCTTTGCCGTCGATGGAGAAAAAAATCAACTGAAAGAACATACTGCTTGTGCAAAAGCAGTGTAGTTAAAGAACAACTTAGAAAAATAATCATGCGAGGAGTATTATTGCATCTATTTTGTATTTTTGTGTCAAAAATCTAGTGATATCTGTATGAAGATACAATGTGAACGTTCAACGTCATTTCAAACGTACAGAAGTCAAATTTTGACGACGGACAAACAACAGCAATCAAAACAATAATCACAGCTCCACATTTGCTCTGGGGAAATAATATTTGTCGGCGACATCAATCAATCAATCAATCAATCAATCAATCAATCAATCAATCAATCATCATCAACAACAGCAACAACCACAATAACATTGCGGCAATTCTGCTAAGCGGCGTTACAACGCAGATTTATCATTATTCTTCGGACATAAACTATCAAGAATTGTACGTATTTTACCGCGTAACATTGTCGACAATACTGTGATATTCTTAATTATGTAATTGTAACGAAGGCAAAAAGTAAATCACATAACAAATAACAATTATATAATAAATTTCTGTAACAGTCTTGTAGGATACAAGTATAAATATTAAAAGTACACGAACTTAGCATAAATAATAATAAAACTATCAGAAACTTAAAATCTCTTAAACTCTGGCGGTTCCTTCCAGTATGAGCGGACACAATACCAGGAACATCACGAGTCCGGGAATCACTTTTCCAAATACAGCGGAATTTCTTCGTTTAGAGTTTCTTTGAGATATTATTGAGCTCAGATCCCTGCTGATACATGTATTAATTGAAACTTTATTTAAGTTATTACTAATCTTCCAACAAATATGCTTCCACCGTGCATCTACATCATATACAACGGCATCTTAAATAGATCAAGGAATATCGTCAGATTACGGAATAAATCACCTTCATTGCAGCTGTGACACTGATCAGGTACAGAGCTTCAAAGCAAGCATCGGGTGTTGCCGAGCATCTTGTAAAACAATAATATTGAGAAGCTGCTGTTAAATAATCCAATGATATTCGAGGCTTGATGATTAAAAATTGAAATTATCACAAATTCCATGCACCAAACAAAAGGCGAAGTAAGCGAGAAGAACCACGCACCATTCATACGGATGACTTGATTTTCTTTGCTGTTTTCATAATAAGTTTCTGTCGTATATCCGGCCGCCCGTGGGCAAGCGAAACAAGTCATTCTCTTTCGCTTAATATGTAGCTGATTTCTTAAATAACTTATTCTTCTGTGACAACATCATTTTACTCTTTTTTTATTGGAAGTGACAAATCATTGTTTATCAGAACCTAAAATATAATAATAAAATGAAATAATATGAACATGATAAAAAGTTCTCCTTCCATTGTCTTTGAATTTCATTTTATAAAACATAAAACGTTAAATTGTACACTTTTAAGTAAAGTAAACTCCCTTTAAAGTGCGAAAATATCAATTAATTTTAATTTTCAGTTTTAAACAAACTTATATGAAAATGCATACCAGTATACGTTAACATACTCGTCTAGGTTGAATTCCTTTGAAGTTAAACTGTTGTCTTAAAGTCTTTCTGTGATTCTTGCAAGACCCTTATTAAAAGTGAAGTACCATTTCCCCTTTAGAGAAGTTTGTAGGCCGTGCAGGTTAGTTCCCCAGTAATATCATTTTATACCCTGGCGGTCGACGTCGCTTTTCTGCGGGAGCCGTGGCTTACTCTGAGGGTATCTACTTGTAGAAGGTGTACCTAATTAGAAATTTAAAAATATCAATTACAATGCAAACAACAAAAGAAAATGTCATCACATATGTTATTGTCAATTTAAGATTGTCAAAAGTTCAGTAATCTCTTTCGATTTTTGATGACAATTAAGAAACAACAACAACAATGCAAATTATTAACAATTCATTCATTCTATGTTGAATATATTGTATTATGAAATCAGTTATTTGTTTGAAAATCAGGAATTTATAAGTACTGGCAAGATAGAGAGTGTCAAAGATTCGCATACTTTCATATAATGAGGTCTTGAGCTATAGAGCCCCACAAATTGTTTAACTGGGTCATTTAGTTAGCTAAATAACATTAAATTCAACAATTGCAGATTCTTAGGATTATTATGTCTTTACTTTAATAAAATAAACCTTTTCAAATAAGAATACTGTTGTGTCAACTTTTTGAGAGTTATATATCTTTCAAAATAACTTACGACGGTACTTCTCTCGGTTTATTGCTCGAAAGGACTTTTTATTCGTTGCTGCGAAACCTGAAATAAATAAAAAAAACTGTTAAAATACTGAAACAAGAGGGCCATGATGGCCCTGAATCGCTCACCTGAGTATGAAACTCAAGTTATTAACCAGAAACTGAATTTTTATTTTTAGCAATAGTGACCTTGACCTTGATCACAGACACATGGGTAGCAATCCCAATTTGTCTCTTGTTATAAGCTACCCATATACCAAGTTTGGAGTCAATATGCCAAAGCAAACTCAAGTTATTAAGTGGAAACTGAATTTCTGTTTTTAGCAACTGTGACCTTAACCTTGATCAGAGACACCTGGGTAGCAATCCCAAGCTGCCGTTTGATATAAGTTACTCATACACCAAGTGTGGAGTCAAAAAACCAAAGCAAACTCAAGTTATTAAGTGGAAACTGAATTTCTATTTTTAGCAACAGTGACCTTGACCTTGATCACAGACATGTATGTAGCTTTCCCAAGTTGCCTCTTAATTTAAGCTATCCATATACCAAGTTTGGAGTCAATAGGCCAAAGCAATCTCAAGTAATTAAGTAGAAACTGAATTTATATTTTTAGTAACAGTGACCTTGACCTTAATCACAGACACCTGGGTAGTAACCCCAAGCTGCCTCTAGATATAAGCTATCCATATACCAAGTTTGGAGTCAATAGGCCAAAGCAATCTCAAGTAATTAAGTAGAAACTGCATATCTATTTTTAGTAACAGTGACCTTGACCTTAATCACAGACACCTGGGTAACAACCCCAAGCTGCCTTTTGATATAAGCTACCCATACACCAAGTTTGGAGTCAATATGCCAAAGCAAACTCAAGTTATTAAGCAGAAACTGAATTTCTATTTTTAGCAACAGTGACCTTGACCTTGATCACAGACATCTGGGTAGCAACCCCAAGCTGCCTTTTGATATAAGCTACCCATACACCAAGTTTGGAGTCAATAGGCCTAAGCAAACTCAAGAAATTGAGCAAAGACCGAATTTCTATTTTTAGCAACAGTGACCTTGACCTTAATCACAGACACCTGGTTAGCAACCCCAAGCTGCCTTTTGATATAAGCTACCCATACACCAAGTTTGTAGTCAATAGGCCTAAGCAAACTCAAGTAATTGAGCAAAGACTGAATTTCTATTTTTAGCAATAGTGTCCTTGACCTTGATCACAGACACCTGAGTAGCAACCCCAAGCTGCCTTTTGATATAAGCTACCCATACACCAAGTTTGGAGTCAATAGGCCTAAGCAAACTCAAGTAATTGAGCAAAGACTGAATTTCTATTTTTAGCAACAGTGACCTTGACCTTGATCACAGACACCTGAGTAGCAGCCCCAAGCTGCCGTTTGATATAAGCTACCCATACACCAAGTTTGGAGTCAATAACCCTAAGCAAACTCAAGTAATTGAGCAAAGACTGAATTTCTATTTTTAGCAGCAGTGACCTTGACCTTGACCCTGTGGTCATGATTTGAACAACGTTTGTAGACATCAGTGCCAGGATTCTTCAGGACAAATTTGGTTAAAATCCATCAAGTGGTTTCAGAGGAGATGTTGTTTAAAGGAAATTGTTGACAGACGACGGACGACGGACGCCGGACGACGGACGCCGGACAAAGACGGGTCACAAAAGCTCACCATGAGCCTATGGCTCAGGTGAGCTAAAAATGGAATGAGTTCAAAATTATGATTTTTCGATGCCGATAAAGGTCCGTTAAATTGTAGGATGATTTTCGTAAACATGTCATTGCTGGTAAAGAAACGCCATTGCATAGAGATGAACTAAAATTGTAGAAAAAAACACATTCTTTACACAAAGAAAGGAACAGTTTGTTTTTGTTTATTTTGCTTCAAAACTGCTTCCAACTTTTTGTAAGAAGAGTTCTATCATCATAGTAAAATGAAGACATGTTTTAATAACAACTTATGAAAAATATGCCCTTAAACAAGACCATTGAACTTACATTTAAACGATTCCTTTTTCAGTGCGAGTCTAAAAAATATTTAAGAATTATGATAACATCTGGAATACTTATCTAGTCGTTTAAACATTTGTTGAGGTGTTTTTGCAAAAATGAGGGCTGTATTCATGAAACTTTTAGATCATAACTTCCACCCCTTTTTACGCAATTTGAAAGTGTCATTTAAACTCAATGTTGTTTAAAGCTTATGCATTTCTTTTTATAGGAATGAAAATAACTTACTGTTTTTTAATTAACTTTCTCCGTAAATTTCCTTGCTTCATGAATATCGTTGAAATAATAACACTTTGTCGATACACATGAAAATGCACGAAGCAAATTTTCTATCGTCCGAATGTTTATCATTATGAGGCAATTAGAGCGCCCTGCTGAGGTGTAGTGGGGTAGTGATAAGGATGTTAAAGCAAATACTCAATCATTCTCCTTTCCTCTTTTGGTATCTCTGTGAAACTGAAGAACATTTATTATTATTATTATTCTTTTAAGTAATACATGGATCTGTTTACACTTGTTTATCTTTTTGAATAAAAAAACGTAGTTCGTGTTTACCTAATGGAGCCCCCCACCCCCCTACTATGGATAAGAAAGATTCTACAAGTATGCTGAGAAGGCGATAACATTCTTACATTTACCAGATCTCCCAAGCTATCACCTTGTTTCGAGTTCAGCATTGTCTATTATCAATATTTAATTTCTCTCAAACAGGCTAACCACTGACAGCTGTGTTATTGCTCTTTCATATCTCACTTCGGGAACTCATGTCACTGATTTCTACAGTATGCAGGAAAGGCATGATAATCAAACATTCTACTCTCTATATATACCAGCTTGAACAAGTCCATCTTATGAAAACAATCTGCACAGGCTTTTCTGCTTTAAAGTGGACGCATACGCGACAATAAATTTCATATTGCCTAAACGATTAATAAATAAACAATATAAGATTTTTTTTCTAAAACCATATAATACCTAATAATAAAAACATGAAAATAAGAGATGTAAGACATTGATATAAACAAAGATTGGTCGGCAAAATAGTCATACATGTTTTAAAGATTATAATATATATGTTTGCTGAACAGTTCATTAAATTCGATAAAATATTATATCACACACGTTGTTATTAACTTATCGTTTAAGACAAATACGAGGATTTGCTTAACAAAAAATCATGCATCAGGCTGAAGCCGTCGTTTGTGGCGGAACATAATGTATATGTATATTTCTGCAAAATGATTGTTTCAAAACATGATCATCTATAAACAATTAATCAAGACGAGATCTTGAGCAAAAAATTGATAAGTGTATCTTTGTTTTGCGTTCGTGGCAATTTGAAGACTTTTTTCTCCATTTCTCGCAAAATTTTAATATTTTTATTTACTTAAAGTTAATATGATATGCATCGATACTACATTTAGTCGACTGTCTAGGAAAATAACCTAATAATGTTGTTCTGCTTTAAAATGGACGCATATGCGACAATAAAGTTCAATTGCCCAAGTGATTATTTAAGAAATATATAAGAAAATGTTCTTTTTAATAGCCCTAACATTCTATACATTATCATATGGGCTTATTGTTAAAAAAGAAAAGAGAATTGTATGCCATTAGTTAAAATAAAGATTGGTCGGCAAAAAAGTCATATTTTTTAAGATAAATACATCAGCTGAAAAGTTCAATATACTCGATGAAATATATCAAGCAATCGTTGTTGATTCTTTATCTTAACTTTACTCACGACAAGATATTAAGCAAATTTTTGATAGGTGTATCTTTGTTTTGTGTTCGTGGTTTTGAAAACTTTGTTCTTCCATTTCTCGCAAAATTTCAACTATAATTGCATTTAAAGTCAATGTTATATAATTATAAATAATGCATTTAGTCCAATGTCTAAGAACCAAATCTAACAAGTTAACAAGATAAGAGATAACGTCAGAACTCATACACAAGATGGTTAATTTTCATTTAAATTACCAAAATGCTTTCTTCGCATTAAATTACGGTATAGAATCTTTTCTGAGAAATGTTTATATCTAAATTTAAAAAAAATCAAGTGTGCATTGCCCCGTTTATCTTGCTCAGATTACATCTATAAATATCACCTTCTTGTTCATTTAACATGTGTTGGTTATACATGTAGAATTTTGTCTTTTTAACTCGTAGTGCGTTTAAATCGAGAAGTTTAAATTAATGTTTAAAGATTTCAAGTCAGGTTTTGCAACATAACATATCCACGAGGTTAACATTTTATACTAATAATTAAAGCGGGAACGAATTTAAACTTAATTTACAAAAAATTAAAGAGTCTTCAAGTCAGTTTTCGATCTAAATAGATAATCGTGTAATTTTCTAAAATTTTAAATGACATTCTGCCAAATTCCACCAGCTGTGTTAGAGTCTAATTGCTTAAGAATGGTTCATATTTGAAGACTGTTACACAGCGCATGTCAATATTTCAGTAGACAATCTTCATAGATAACGACTGAGAAAGAGTTTATCCTATTTGCTATTCAACTGTTTGCATTTTATTTGAAAGAAAAAGCAGTATTCAAGTTATATTATTCCGATGCAAACATTTAAAACCCTGATATGGTTATCCAAATAGTGATTAAGATATGCATTACAGCAGCCAAAAGAATATATGTGTCACTCTCTGAGACTTTGGGGCAAAATTCGGCAAACGTCATTTCGAGTAAAATGACGTCAACTTCGCGGCACGCACAAATCGAATTAACTTTTCCTAATTGTCAGTATTAAATGTTATTTAAAGAAATATATCTAGTATTTTAATCCAAGTGCGTAAGACAAAATGTACGTTTGAACCTGTTACCGAAATCTTTATTTAAAATAATCTCGTTTACTATCTTTCTATACAATTATTACGTCCCTTATTTTGACATAGCCACACATTGTGATTCACACATGTACGAAACAGTCGTGATATTTGAACTGCAAAACCAGCATTTTGAGACCTGAAATGTCGGTAAAGTGATGGATTTGAAAAGGTTAGTCTTCTTATAGTTTTTTGTATTGCTTGTTTGGCAAAATTATGTCAAATCATGTATGAAATGGGTGCAATTGCATTTTCCGGAAGTGAAAATGGCGGCCGTGACCTTGTTAAAAAGTCGATTGTTTACAAATATTTTTTGATATAAGAAACAATCTGATTTATGCATCTTCGTCGTAAACATTGACAACAGATCTTCTTTTCTTAATTAGGTGCCAGATGAGTTACTTTTACACCGTAATCCTGAATTTTATAAAGGAATTTTCAAATCATGACATCGAATTTTTGGAGAGTGAGTTTGAAAGCCCAATATATTACTGATAAAGGTGGCAGCAATAACCATGATAGTAACGATTTCAAAAAATGAACATTTAATTAAATGGAAAAATGTATGTTCAGATAGTATTAATTCTGAAAAAAATAAAGCTGAAAATAACCTTCAAAACATTGCCTTGGATGCTGCTGTATGGAAAGCCCTCTGGTTCTTTTGTATGAATAGACAAATTTATAAATTATAAAGAAATCATTAATGTTATATTAAGATAATTAACTTATATTTGCAATAATTATTACAGGGACTTGGATATTAAATCTCATAGATGAGAAATTCTATAGTGGCAATACAGTTTGACATAACTCCACCACCAATTAGAGTTGAATCATGGATATGGCAAGAAAAATGCAGTTTATACATGGAGAACTGTGCACGGCAGAACATCAGCAACACTGTCATAAGGTATGTAACAATGGAAAAAATAAAGTTTTAATTTTATTCAAATGTGTTTTTTCCTTGAGGTCATAGTCATTCTAAGGTAATGCTTTAATTATCTGATTATTTAATTTCTAAATATGAAATCATGTTATCAACACCGGTATATGCTAATTGCAAACATACAAACAAAGTAATAATTCCTATGATACTATGATAGAAATCTGGTATTTTATACATTTGCTTGTAGTTTTAATTATCTTGAACAATATATTTATGAACATGTATACTCAGATAGGTAATGTTCAGAAATGAATCTTTAAGAGGTATCAGTTCTGAAACTTCAATTTTGAATTTTCTGGGCAGCATTTCCTTGTATAGTCTTATTAAAATATTTTAATATATTTTTGATTCAACTGGCTTTGGACTTGATAATTTACACTTAACACTTATATTAAATGCATAATAAAAAGGATATCATGGCTGAACAAATGTTTACTGTCATCTGCATAGTTTATATATTTTGCATTAATTTTTAATTATTTTAGAATGACATCAGACATGATGAGGACAGATGTGCTTTCCGTTTGCAGGAATGAAACTAACCCAGAAATGGAACAGTTTCTTGAGAAAGTGCCAAATCTGAACACCTGCTTCCTGACAGGCTTCCTATTCTGGGCTTGATCATCAAAGGATGTGATACCAGTATGAAGAATGAAGAAGCAGGCTTATTGTGTGTGAACTGTGGTTAAAAAAGTTCATGTTCATCCATCTGTACCAAAAGCCTGTTGGGTTAGGTGTGTCTTATCCCAAAAAAGAGAAGTGCTAACTGTTTGTTTAGCTGAACAATATGTATTATAATCTGAAATGATCTGCCAAAACTGGTGTATGATAAAAAGTTAATTTATGCAAGCATTATTGATAATCTTCTGAATAAATTTAAATTCTTTTATTTGTCATTCAAATTGTGGCCATGGTAACTGAATCATAATATAATGATGTTATAAGATATTAACGTAGAAATATCAGTTTTTATGGATTTTTCTACCAATATATTATTTGTTATTGGACAGATGTTGCAAAATTTGTCTTTCAAACATTTAGAACCTTTACCCTACATTAACATGTAGTTAAGTTTTTTTTGTGTGCATAGTATGTAAACTGTTGTCAACTATATAAATGTAAGTTATTTTATTATCAAACATTATCCACATCATGAAACTCAGTTCCCCCCTCTACCCTGCTTAGAAAAAAATCTTGCAACATTTAGTAAAACTGTGTCATATATTGTTATATCACAATTTGATCATACAAAATTTAAATATTTGGGCTCTAAGTTGTGTAGTTATTGGTGTAATGACCTCATACCACTTTGAAGAAAATTATACACAAATATTACCATGGCAACTATAGAACTAGTACTAATTGTGTAACACATTGTGATATTACTCAGAAGATCAAATGTTATGAATATGTACATAATATTCAGGTAGTATTACCACGGTAACCATTACTGGGTACAACAACTTTCACCTATGTAAATGATTTTGTCTCTTTTAATGAAGCTTTTGTCGTTTTGTTTACTGCATAGTTTTAACAAAAAGTATCTTTATTTTCAAAAAACAACATTTCTGTGTATGGTTCATCAATAAACAGACCAAAAAGATAGAATGTACTTAAAAACAATAACATGTTATCATTTAGGTGCCAGTAACCTGAAAAAACGTGTCAAATATGTTTTTTTCAGTTCCGTTGCCATGGTAACCAAAATTTGAGTATTTCATTTTGTAAAATAAGATACTTGATTTATATATTAATACTATTCATGGGAAATAAACAGAGACTGAAATACTGTATTTCTTATAGTTGTCACATAAGTGCACCTATTTATTTAAACAATATTTTGACAATAGTAGGCTTTTCACACTCACGGTGGTTTCCCCAAAAATGCTGGTTTTCAGTTAAAATAAGTCGTTTTTGGAAAAAAAATGAATTGGTGTACTCCAAAGTCAACAAGGTACCTGAAAATGATAATAACTCATTTTGGCCAAAAATTGCATTTTGGACCATTTTTCCCAGAGAGTGCCACATATATTTATAAACTTCTATATTCTCTTCGGTAGTTCAGTTAATTGTTTTATCTTGCTCTTATTCCTCTTTCTTTTAGTGTTCCTTGATTTAAGGTATTGTGCCTTTCATTAATGCTTTGCCATAGACAAAAAAGAAAATTTGAACTGCATTGAGCCGTTCGAGATATTTTTATATTTTACTTTTTGTCTATGAATAAGCAATGGCGAAAGACGCAGTACCTTAAAGTCATATTTTTGTAATAAAAACCATTACAATACCAAGGTGGTGGAACAGAATTAGTCCCCATTGGTTTTAAATATGAATTTTTTTCCGGAGTACATATTAGGAGCCATTGGAAATATTGTCTCTGGTTTTGTTGGAGGATATCTGGTGTCCATGAAAAATGTAGATCGCAAGACCGATCGCAAGACCCAAAACTATACATACAAATACCATAAGTAATTACATGTGTTTACAGTATCAATGTCCCTAGTTTCTTTCATATGTTTTTGTGTACGGAGTTAACTTCAGAAACGAATTGAGATGCTTAATTATTGATTGGTTGATAGCTGGTAGTGAGAAGAGGTGTGGATCACAAGAATCATAACTAAGCGTTGCTATTTTCAGAATTATTTTCCCTTTAATTTGCACATGAAATGTTCGTCCTGAGTATATATCAGAAAGTACGTATATGAGACAGTGATTTCATTTTTGCTTGGTTTTGGTTTATAGCTTGCGGTCAGGAAAGAGCCCACGAATAATAACTGTTTTTTGCTATGTACGTAGAGACAAAGACCTAAATATAACTAATTATGGTAGAGATTACAGATACTGACTTCATCGGTAGTTGGTAGATAGCTGGTGGTCTGGAAAAGTTCAGAGCGCATCAACAATACCTCTTTGATGGCCAGAGCAGAATTATATCCTTATAAGTATTTAATAAGCTGGATTTGACCTTAATACTGTAATTTTAACTTTACTGACCTTTTCTTCGACGCTTTTTCTCTTTTCACTTTTTCTGAAGACAAAACGGGGCGCGGGGTTGGGGATGTAGAACATGGCAGAGATTATTAAAACGATATTTTGCTTTATGAGTGAAAAGAAAAGGATACATGTATAATATGTGGCAGTTTTAATTTAAATGACTGCCAGGCATATAAACATAATACTAAACAACCTGATACCAATAATAAAGACACTAAAAAGTGAAAACAGTTTCCAGTCCAGAAAAGAAATTCTGTCTCGTTTTTTCCTATCAGTGAGAGTTCAACTAGGAGGCCAATAAATCTCTCACCTGACCAATGTTTATGATTGAATTATCTGATAAGCACACTGCTACATTAATTTGTAGAACTATGCAGCCATTAATTTCTGCGGTCCACATTTTGCAGTTTACAAGTTCCAGTGTAATGTATATAGTAAGTTACTCGGATAACTAAATAGTCACGTGATAGTCAAGTTAATTCAAATATGATTTATCATCGAATAATTTTTACAAATTAAATATCGTGATGTTTACTTGATTAGTATTGATCACTGAAAAAAAATAAATTCCTCAATGTCGGCCAATATCATCATTGTTTTTTTTACACAGACTATCATGTGACTGTCTTCTTAACCATAATCAGTTATAACATGGAATAGTGATAGTTACACCAGAATGCTAATATATATTATATTTTACCATTATTTGATAATACCTTTTTATGGAGCATGGTAAACGTATTCATTAGTCCGCTTGTTTATTATAAGGAGTTTTTGTATGAATAGATAAAACAGGCGACGGAATTGCGTTTTGATAAAGGTAACGTTTAAAATTGAAAGGTTAACTGGTAAATTAAGCGAAGCAAAACAGGAGGTCTTTTGTTTTTTAATTAGCGTACCAAAAAGACAAACCTCGGAAAAAATACATGTACAAATTATTAAATCTCAATTGTTATACTGATTCAAGAAGGCATTACTTCGAATTTGTAATATGAAATCATGCCAAGACTTAGTTCAGTATGTAGATTTTATCATTCAAGAGTTGCAGTTCACATACACCAACAAATCATTATAAACAATTATCTGGACATTGAAACACCATGAATACCTGATAAGATCAAGCGGTTGAAGTTAAAATAACATCTCACCCAGAGAGAATAACAATGTTGCTCAAAATATCACTCAGTCCAGAGAAGTTTTTTTTCCAGTTCGTTCGAAAATGAACAAACTGAGTAACATCCAAATCCCTGATCAAGGATTTCTCTATAAAAGTAATTTTGGTGATTGTGTTTATAATAACACACTATAATTTCTAGATAAAAACCCTTAAGTTTTAGCCAACAATTCAACTTATCAGAAACTGATTCTGAAACATAGACAACACAAATTTTCATTTGATGATATTAAAAACTTCGTTCCTGTCTGACGTAAAGCTTATTTCCTAATATGCGTTTGTTACGGCACCATATGTAAAACGGCACCATTTGTAAAATGGTGCACCATATGTCAAAAAATCGGAACCAAATACGAAATTTTTTGCCGTTTTGCCCTGCACCAAATGTCAGTATTTTCGGTACCATATGTAAAATATTTTTTGATATGCACCATAAGTAAGAAAAGATGCACCATTCGTAAAATGCAAACAAAATCACTTGGAGTAATATATAGGGGTAATATTTTCTGTACTATAACATAGTCTTATCATTATTATCACCATCGTCGTCGTCGCCAGCACCAACAAGATCATAATAATAATAATAATAATAATAATCATCATCATCATAATTATCACCACCACCACCAGTAGCAATTGTACGTACGTCTTGTTGTTGTAAAAGTAGCAGTATTACCTTTAGCAGTAGAACTAGTACAATATAGTAGTAGTGGTGGTGGTGGTGATTGTGGTGGTGATAATGGTTGCGGTGGTTTTGTTAATGGCGGTTTGGTGGCGGCGGTAGCAGCAGCAACAGCAGCAGCAGATTTCCATCAAATGTTTTTATTGAAAACCAAAACAATATATTCTTTCTTCTAAATTTATTGCAATAACTAGCAAAACTGTGACTCAAAACATTAACATAAATAAATTCAGATAAACTCGTGAAACAAAACTTTAGAAACGCAGTTACAACGAAGTAAAGTAACATTTATGTACATGTAACAACCTAAAAAAACGTCTTTAACAACTAAGATAACATTGTTGTTGCGAGACCAGTGTCCAAATGCACCTTTAATAAACGATTTAATTTTATATCAACAGTAAAATAAAGAATACTCTCGGACAATGCTGTACCATCAGTTTTAGTGAGGTAATAAAGTAAGATGTGTGTACATGTAACGACATAAAAACATAAAAAATGTTTTTAACAACTAATAAAATAACTTTGTTGTTGCGAGACCAGTGTCCTAATGCACCTTTTCTGAACGGTGCTTAATTATTAAATGATTCGAATGTTCAAGTAACAGTAAACTAAACAATAAGAGACCCATAAGAGTCCATAGCCGCTGGCCAGAGTCTCTAAGCGGTCATCTGCGTTGTTTGAAGATTTCTCTTCATACAGAGAACAGAAACATTCAACGACTTCATGCTGAAATTAATGTTTGGTTGCTTGGTTGAGGATTCAATTTAGTCTAGATTTCTAAAAATATGAAAACTTTATACGTTCCTTTTTCTGTACCAGACTGAATGAAGGCGAACGGTCGGATAGACGAGCGGATGGAAAGACCGGCGGGCGGGATGACAGACGAACATACCGGTGAACAGACAGACGGACGGACGGATAGACGGGCGGACAATCAGGCGGGCAGATATACGAACGGGTGGAAAAGTCGGCGGACGGAGAGACAGACGAACATATCGGCAGACGAGCGGACGGGGGGACAGAAGAGCGGATGGACAGTTGGATGCACGAACAGATAGGCGGACGGAGGGATAAACGATCGGATGGAAGGACGAGCGGACGGGAGGACAGACGAACAGACGGATGAACAGACAGACAGACGGACGGACAGGCGGGCAGCCAAAAAGATACCGAGCAGGCATGAGATTAGCAGGATGAAATTTGAAAACTTTTTAAATATTTCTTTTTTTTGTTACATAATAAAGCTCTACATAAAAAAGCATGTAACAGTTACACACATCTATAATACAATAGGCCTTCTCAAAACATTCAAAGTCCTTTTTGTTAAAAGGTTAAAATTATGCTAAGCCGTCAAATTGATGTTTCCCACGAAAATATATGATATTTCGATACTGTTGTGTGTTCTTATGACAATTAAAATGTACATGGCAATTTACTGACACCAATTGACTTACAAAATTAACTGTAGCGACACCATGACATTCATATAGTCTATATTCGAAATAACAAGGAAACTTGTGTTTCTTCAGAGTAAGAATGTTGCATGTGTAAACGGCAATAATATACGTAAGGGAGGAAACCGTGTACTAATTACGGCAATAATATACGTAAGGGAGGAAACCGTGTACTAATTACAGTGCTGCTGGCGCGTAGCCAGGCATACGCCGGTACGCTCGGACGTACGCTCTATTTAGACAAATAAAAAGGCATAAAACGCTGACGCCATAGCATTGGCATACTAAATTACATTTTCTGTGAGTAAACTATCCATCTCTTAAAACGGAAACTCTAGCAAAAAGTGCTTGTCTCTATTCCATTACAAAACACAAATATACAACTTTCGAATTTTTACTTTCACATTTACAAATGTCATGCTATTCAGTGCCTTTTTACTGAGCAAAAACAATTTTATTTTTTATTGTAAAAGATACTTTGTAGATAGAGTAATTGTCTTCCAACCGTTTTTTCTCAAAGAAGTGTGTTTAATTCAAGCGCTCCGCTCGCGCACAGATCTATATCGTTTGTGTATCGAAGTATGAGTGTGCTATGTTACAACTGTACATACATGGTACAATAAAACTCCTTTTTTCAACAACGAAAACCGCATATTCACATTATTTTTATCTCGTTGTTATATCTTCTTTTCATAATATACTTTATAAATGCTTATAAACGACGATTTAACTAATTTATAAGCAATCTCTCACCAAAATAAAATATTTAATAATTTATAATCTATTCATTAAAAAACAAAAAAAAGTCTTATTTACTTTTGCAAAAAATATTTTGAAATCATTTATAATTATTATTGCAAAATAATTAAAATATTGTTGTGCATGTCACTGCACCATTATTAAACATCAATTTTACAAGCGCTCGCTTCGCTTGCGCGTTTAAATAGTTGAAAAAGATAATTGCCTCTAATTTAATATTCAAGACTAATGAGGATTTTACCGTACATATAGCAACTTACATGTACTTACTGGCGTTTGTTGTGTATGACTGCACATATATTGTGTATAGCAACGATAAGCTTAAGGACCTGCAAACGTCACAAATTAGAACGTGCAAACAGAAAACATCCATGTATAAGACATGGAAAAGCAGGGCCCGCCCTAAAAACAGAAAAACTAATTATTTGTACTTGATAAGTATTAGCACATATGAAATTTGAATGCTTTGTTAACAATATCTTATTGAGAAATTGAAATGAAAACATCACTTTATGATAAAAATTCAATGTCTAAACTGTCAATAATTTCAAAAACGAAAGTATGTTAAACACAATGGAGACGATAGGTTTCTTTAAGGTTAATATTATCAACTAATCTAATTGAATAACTGGTTAGCTCAGTAGGTAAGGCGTCAGTCAGCGTTGATGATGATGATGATGATGATGATGATGATGATGATGATGATGATGATGATAATAATGATAAGACTATGTTATAGTACAGCAAAATATTACCCCTATATATTACTCCAAGTGATTTTGTTTGCATTTTACGAATGGTGCATCTTTTCTTACTTATGGTGCATATCAAAAAATATTTTACATATGGTACCGAAAATACTGACATTTGGTGCAGGGCAAAACGGCAAAAAATTTCGTATTTGGTTCCGATTTTTTGACATATGGTGCGCCATTTTACAAATGGTGCCATTTTACATATGGTGCCGTAACATGCGTTCATTCTAAACATAACGTGTGTTTAAAAACAACATGTATTGTCAGTTAGCCACACGGAAAATTCAAAAAGGTTTAAACTTTTTCAGAAAGTCATGATTAAAATTGACATGTCACTTAAAGTTTAAAATGTAAAGTTGAAATGGCAAATATAATGTAAATTTAAGAACATTTTTAAATCACTTTTATTAGATTTTTTAATTGTTTTAAAAACTGCCGAATTATGTAAAATGAATAAAATAAAAGAAAATCCTACAAGAGCATATTGATACTAATCATACTTAATATCGAGGAATGGATGGAAACGTTTATTCTGTTATGATTTTATCGTGTTATGATTTTGTAGTTGCTGTAATGATCTCAGCCATAACAATTTTTTTTCTTTAGAAAATCTCAGAATATTGCCAAATATGTGTATTTTCATATTGAAAGACGCAGATTTTACATTGCATAATTAACAATTATGTTTACGTTTATCACATGCTATCTACTTTAATTGTTTTTTTTTTATTTATCGACCTTTTTGACAATATGATTTAATTGTTGCATAAATCTGGATAAAAGTTTTGTTTAACCAACATGACAGGATTAAGACCTTTCAATAACACGGTGGTAAAGCTACTCGGATTATTTTGATCAAATCTACGTCGCTAGACCTTTTTCGATCGATAGAAGGACTTTTAATGTTTTTATGATACAAAAAAGTAAAATGTGCCGTATTTCAAAATCACCATGAAACTAGGTTGAAGCCGAAAAATTAGCATCTCCACGGAAAATAAGGATATCGATGCCATTTTTACATGTCATGATATTATACCTTTATAGTTAACTCGTGGTTCTCTGCAAAGCATAAAGACGAACAGTTTGTCAATATTTCACCGATTTGCATTCATAATTCACTTAATTGTTTAGAAATCATAGCCATTACTCGTTTGCAATACATAATTTTAAACATATGCTTTAACGAGCGCACACGATTCATAAAACAAACATTTTAAGGCAGTTAAACGTTTTGATATACATTTTACCGGTACAATTCGATTGTGTTTTTCTCTCTTTTTAAAAACGTATCGGTCGATGTTTCATAAATATTGCCCTTATTTCATTTTAAAAATACATGAACCAACGTGTCTCGTGCATTTATATTCATCATACAACACATAAATATTGCTATAAAAATTATTTGGAGAATAAATGTCAAAAATATTGCAATAAAACTCACTAAAAGTCCTTCTTTTGATGAAAAAGCAGGGAACGTAGAATTGATAAAAAAGTCCGAGAACATAACCACCATAAATGAAGAAGAAATATGCACTGTGTTTATTATCAACTTTTATTCATAAAGGAAAACCATTTACTCCAAAGCAACAGCACACTCACTCGATGGAGGTAGGATACAGCATTTGAACAACTCGAAAAATTTTATGGTATCATAAATAAAATTAATGCTATGGTAAATCAACAATTATAAGGACTCTGACGCACAGCTGTAAGAATAGATCGGTGTAATAGGTAATGGCTATAAATCAGTGATTAGGTTAAGTGGCCTCGAATTACTATTAGCATCTCTATTGAGATAATCCGCAATGTAAACAAAAGAATTTCTAATCTAATTGTAGACTCTTTCAGACAGTAGTAATAAAACAGTTTATAAAAAACACACCACTGTTAAAGTCATTATCTCGACGCTGCCAACAGTGAAACCGTTTTTATAACAAAACACACAAGTCCAGTGTTGAATTCTATCATTTCTATTTTATGTAAATAATCAACATAGTTCTCTCGCACTCCGAATACAATGAGCACTCAAATATCATAATTCCAACCCAAAGCAAATTATAAGGGTTAAATATCTCGAAAAGTCGAAAGCTTCATAATAGGTACCTAACAATTTTAACTCGTCAAAAAGCCCTGATCTCAAATGGCGAATAAAAGCACAGAAGATGGAAGGACTCCCCTTTTATAAGATCTTCGATGTAGAACCCTAAATCAACCTGGCTGCAGTTAGCGCTCCATGTTTACAGATGTTAGCCCCTGTATACGTCAGCCCGTTACCATGCTGAGTGTTAGCAGGGGTAGCACCGTACAAGGTGTAAGCCCGTTAGGTACCATGCTAAGTGTTAGCAGAGGGTAGCCCCCAAACAAGGATGTTAGCCCATTACTATGCTAAGTGTTTATAGATGATAGCCCCCATATTTGGATAGTAGCATCATAAATCAGGAAGGTTGCCCTGGAGTTGCCCTCAACCCATAGTCATGAACTAAGCCTGTCATCAGATTATGCTAACTATTGAAATATCAATTCTGAGAAAACCCACAGCAACAAACAATAGGAAATTAATTAATGAAACTTCCTAGAAATTGAACCTTATACATGTAACTGTAACAGTAAACCAATTTTGTCTGGCGGTTATAGTCGCCAGAAAATCCTTAGCGAGCTTCCGTTATCTTTCCTCTAAGTTTAAAATAGGCGGCATATTCCCCACGCTTACAGGTAAAGTACATTCTGCTGGATATTAACAGCTTAACCAGTTAGAGTGTTATTGTTAGATTTAAAAATACAACGCAACTCATATACACGCCCGGTAAACACTGCCTCCTTCAACAAAAAGTGATGTGATGAAAATGAGGCATGTTCACTTCCGTGCTGGAGACATCGTGATATTTTTGTCAACAAAGGTGAGTACAATATTTTTATTAAATTTTATTTTGACAACATTTATTGTTTCAAAAATCTAAGAATGTCATTCCATGTAAATATGATTAAACCTCATGTTCGACACAATCTTTTCGTCAGATATTAAAAACTGGCATGTGTAAAACTTTTACAATTCGAAAGAAACTTACATATTAAAAAAAGTCTAACAAAATGTATGATTCTGGGGCCTGTTATTATTGATATAGACATTTTATTTGTGGATATACAAACAAATGTAGTCCCCAAATGGTCTCTGAACAAAACAGATATGGCTAAAGGTCAAATTAAGCGAACTAAGCCCATTTTAAAGGAAGTGCTGGAGGCATAGGGATAGTGCAGGCGGCATCGACGAGGTGCTGGAGCCAGAGCCATTGTGGTTTTTACAATTGATGTACGCTTATACGCGAATACAATATGGATATGATTCATACAATATTAATTATAATTTAAAGAAGCTAAGACCGGGACGAACTGCAACCTTAACCACATCGATCATTCTACTTTAAGTGGGACTTGGGCGTTCTTAACATGAATTTATTATATTCCATTCTATTTAGGCAATAAAGACTATTTGAATTTTCAACAAAATTGATGCCAAAAGGCCAAAAGAGTTGACTTAAAAACATATGCTAATTATAACATTGTTTAACAATCGATTCGTGTGCTGCTTACATTTAAAGCATATATAAATCGAAGCTGATGATCAATTCATGTCTAATGCTTACATTTGAACAGGAATCTAGACCTGGTAGTCTAGATTCCTGATTTAAAACGTACATAATGGAAAGCTGGTGATCAATTTTGTCTTGCTTACATCTAAGCGTAGATAAAACGTAACTGATGATCAATCGTTTGCTTTTCAATGCCAACTCGTTCTAAGATTCAATTGATAATGTGTTGATTTTATTGTTCATTATTTTAACAAATTTATCGAATATATTTTTATTTTCAGCAACCACTTCTTCAACACACGAGCAAGAACTAAAGTTTACAAAAGGAGAAAAACTGTATAAACCTAAGCGCAGCATCGGGAGAACTACGGGGAGAACAACCCAGAAGTCAATTTTGGTATAAAATAAACGGGCCAAGGTTACTGCACTCGACAAGACTCAGTTTTGCAAAGGCATTATAATAGTGATACATAATTACATTTATAAATTTTGGCAAGCAGAGTAGATTCAATATTGACAGTGTTTTTATTTTCTTTCTAGGGAGGAATGGAAATAAACGTTTAAAGATTTATTTTATGTATTTATTTTTTTTGAAACTGAGATCATCAGAAAACATGACTATTTGTTGGTCTACATGTTAACAACAATGTCAGACTGAAATAATACCTAACAATGTAATACAAAACTAACATCGTAATTGATTAAGAATTAATGAAATCCTCTGGTTTTCCTAGAATACAGTCTCATATTACAATTAAGTTACAAAAGCCGGCAAAATGCAAAAACTGACAAACACACTGCCACAATTAAATGTATTTTGAATCATACAAACAAACTTTTTGGTCATAAAGCGTCAAGAACTACTCTCAATCCAGAGCTTTGGTATTTAATTTAGATTTATTTCCTTTACATATAGTTTTTAAAACAAAGAAAGCATATTGACATTGATACACATTGATATTTAACACGACCATGTTCCTTTCTAAGATAATCATGTAAATATGTAGATATTATATAGTTATTTGGTTTCTTGACAGGGAATGTGAGGATATATTGCCGGTCTGGGTGTCATATTACCCGAGCCGCAGGCGAGGGATAATATGACACCCAGACCGGCAATATATTCTCACATACCCTTTCAAGGAACCAAATAATTGTTTTATTATACTGCAAAGACTTTTTCAGACAAAAATAATAAGAAAATATCGATTTTTTATTTATTTCGCTTATTTAATGCCGCACGGCCTAATTCCCCTCTGAGAACCTCAATTATTACATGTCTGACGTCATTAATTTACCTGCATGACGTCACTTCTATAGAAATTGAATGGATTATCGATTTGATATTTATTTACAAAATTTGAGAATAATCTGATCGGTTTCAACGTTAAAAACATAACACAAATATTTTCTGTATCAATTTTAGTAATCCCTAAGCATACCGCTTTATAATTTACAAAATCAGCTTCAAATTACGCATTTTTACGGAAATTCAAAACAAAATGGCGGACGACAACAAAAGGTGGGAGGCCAGAGAGGGAAATTAAGGCACGTGCGTTCATATCTACGGCCGATCCGTAAATACGAATATACATCAACGGCAAATTATCCAATCAAATTCAAGCAAATTTCTTTGCAGTATAATAATGTTTAATATTTCCTCACAGATTGCACATTTGCGTCGTTTAGCTTGCACGTGAACCCTTTGAGTATAGTTCTGCAGTGCGCTAGTGAAGGCAAACCGTCTTTGGCAGATAGAATACACTGTATTGACTGCAGCCTTCTGGTGCATTTTTTTAACATGAAAGCTCCTTCTCCAATTTCAACTATACAGATTTCGCAAGGAAATCGTTTTTCTTGTACCAGAATTCATTGCAAATCTGAAATGGATTTATAATAAATAAGAAACTGTTGAATGACTATAAAATACTTAGCATGTAAAATGTGCATTAGTTATGCTACTTAAATTTTAGCCTTAGAAGTACCGGTATCTGAGAGTCATCAGCATCTTCAAACGAAACTTATTATACATGATTTAGAATTGCAATAGCTCCAAAAGGGAGGCGTTAAAAAGATTGCTCTGGCTCCAGCACCTCGTCAATGCCGCCTGCACCATCCCTATGCCTCCAGCTCTTCCTTTAAATTGAGCTTAGTTCGCTTAACGTGAACATTAGTCATATCTGTTTTGTTCAGAGACTCTTTGAGGACCGTATTATTATATATCCACCGATAAAATGTCTATAGCAGAAAATTACAGGCCCCAGAATCAAACTTTATGATGGACGGTACTAAATGTGCAAATTTCTTTCACATTGTAAAAGTTGTAGACAAGCCAGTTTGTAATATCTAATGGAAAATTGACGTCGAACATGAGGTTCGATCGTTTTTACATGGAATGACATTCTCCGAATTTTGAAACAAGTAATGTTTTCAAAATAATTGTAATAAGAACACAAAATACTCACCTTTGTTGACAAAAAATATCACGATGCCTCCAGCACGTAAGTGAACATGCCTCCGTTTCTTAACATCACTTTTTGGTGAAGGAGGCAGTGTTTACCGTTTTTTTTATAACAGGATGCATGTTTACCATTTTCTCAACAGGATTCGTGATAGCAATTTGATGCCACTTAACCAGGTCACTGATTTATTGCCATACATATGTTTTTGAAATGCCTACTAAACTGAGATTTGTTAAACCTTCGACTTGCCTAAATGTTGCACAATATTTGCCATAACCTGTCATTCAGTGTGCTGTTTACAACTTCTAGTTGCTGGTTTAATAAACTTTAGTATAATCTGTTTATCACAAATAGTGCATATTTACTCTTTATCCTGGACCATGTGAAGTTTTATCATGAATTATTGTGATGAGCAATAGGCCTAGTCGATAAGAAGCTGGACACAAAAAATTTCAAAATTACGAAAGACCGGTGGTGACTTCACTATTCAGACTTCAGACTTCACTATTCAGACTTCAGACTTCACACTTCGTACTTCAGACTTCACACTTCATAGATAAATACTTTATGATTATTATAGCATCGTGTCTCATAATTCACACTTCACACTTCACACTTCAAACTTCACACTTCATACTTCACACTTCAAACTTCACACTTCATACTTCACACTTCAAACTTCACAATTCAAACTTTATACTTCAAACTTCACACTTCAAACTTCACACTTCATACTTCACACTTCAAACTTCACTCTTCAAACTTCACACTTCATACTTCATACTTCACACTTCAAACTTCACACTTCAAACTTCAGATTTCAAACTACACACTTCAAACTTCACACTTCATACTTCACACTTCATGCTTCGTGCTTCAACTAATCAAGGTTCAAAGTTCGAATGACGTCACACGATTTCCGCGCTTTTAGCAAGTTCAAAGTTCAAAAGATTTATTAGGCATAAACATTAACAGTTTTTTGCCCTTAACAATGGCGGATTTTTGCAAACATAATACAATACAACATATTCAAAGAAGTAGAAGACATGTTCATAGCAACATATATACTATATAATAGGAGATAAAGCATGATATACATAATTACTAATTTACATAACATGGATAATATTTTGTTTTATTATATCTATATAGATCTACTTATTGGGTTTAAAGTAAGATACATTTTCATCAAGCATACACTGTATAAATATTTGTTTTGTTTATTACATACATAGAAAACCAACCAGTATAACAAAACAAAAACGCTGAGTCAGTGTCTCAAGAACTAGTGTCTTTCCGCTAGAATCGTTTCTTTGGGTTATATTGCTAATAAAGATCAATACAGTCTATGTTTACACACGTGTGTAATTAGATCATCAATAACAATGATTTATAACGGTTTCTACAGTAAGTGTATATTCTGCAAGCAAAATATCGGTTGGGATTAAATAAGCAATCATTTGACTGCATTATAGTGACATGTACCCGAGATAATAATAGTTCGTAGTTGGATTAAATGTTTTCTTTGGCAACAGGTATAATTTGTCTACTATTGAGTGCTTCGAATGAAATGCGGATATGAATGTTCTAATTGCTTTGACCGGATAAGTCTTTACAATTTTGTAAATAATGGCAAGTATGAAAAATAATTTTTAAACTATATCCAAGGGACTTAATCATGCATCATTAAATTGTAATGCTAGTTTAGGGTTTTAGCCCTTGGATAATCGAAATTTATAGATTATTATATATTTTTGAATGTTTAAACTTTAATCCAATACTTTATGGGTCCATGATTTAAATTTGTTATTCCATACATATTTATACATTTTCAATATCATATATTTTTCCATTTACAAATACATACAATATAAACTTGAGAAAAAATAACAACAAAAGAAAACAAACAAAAGCACTAAGTGTGTGAATCATGTTAAAACATCCAATAGCAGATACATGTGTAAATACATTTTACATAAACCTTATTATATACATGTGTAAATAGCTAAATATTTTTTACATAAACTTCTTATTATAAACCTATAGGATATTTTTATTAATTTTGATAAATCTCATTATACTTGATTTAAATAGTTTTCTCTCAAAATGTTTGCTTCATGAATAAATTTTCCAGTTTTTACAAGTATACTTTTTTGATTTGACTTCATTATTGTAATAAATTTATTAGTATTCGGCCAGGAACAATAATAACGAGGAAGACAAGTGGTTCGTAGTTCCCTGTAAAATGGACAAACTAACAAAAAATGATATTTCGTTTCAATTTGGTTCATATTGCATAATTTGCATATACGTTCTTCTCTTGGTATATTTCGGTATCTTCCTTCCTCAATTAATAATTTGTGGGCAGAACATCGAAATCTAGTAAGTGCGTCTCTAAACTTAGAATTGTCTATACAGATCAAATATTTTTCTGATTTAAATGTTTCTTTAAATAATTTGTAGGATAGTAATTTACTAGATGTATCAATTTCACTAAACCAAAATTGTATAAAGTTATCATATGTTCGTTGGATGATAATATTTAATTGCGTAAGTGAAATCTCATTAACATCTAACATATAAGCAAATCCAAGGTTTTCAATCATACTTTTTAGGTTTAATACCCAGTCATTTACATAATTGCCTTGAGCATTTTTCATAAACAATAATTTAAATAACAATGAGTCAGGTTTATTTTTTAATTTAAACCAGTATTTTAGTATTCTAATTTTACGAATAACATATAGGGGAAATAAATCTAACTCACCATAAACAGCAGCACTTGGTGTCTGCTGTCTTACATTTAATATTTGTTTTAGAAACTTAAGGTAAACTCGCTCTGTGTCAGGTGCTTTGTGGAAACCCCAGACTTCAGAGCCATAAAGCAAAATTGGCATCACCATTGATTCAAACAGTTTAAGTTTTTCTGGTATATGTAATGGTAAAAGGTCAAAAAGTGAGTTTAAAGAAAACAAAGCTTTCATGGCTTGCTTGGACAAGGCTTGCTGGGCTTTATTAAATTTTCCATTTGATGCAATAGTGACACCTAAATATGTAAAATTGTTAACAATATCTAGTTTAATACCATTATAAAATAATTCTATGTTGTTCAAAGTAGCATTACCTTTCTTGCATATCATGACTACAGTTTTGTCAGTGTTTACTTTGACACCCCATGCTGTACAATAAGAATAAAGATTGTCTAATAATTTTTGTAAACCCTCTTTCGTGTATGAAAATAAAACAGTATCATCTGCAAACAATAACATAAATAGTTTCACATTTTCAAGAGTAAACATTTCAACACTATCATCAATTATACAATCATACATATCATTAATAAAAAATATAAAAAGTAAGGGAGATAAAGGTTCGCCTTGCTTAACACCCATGAAACTATCAAAATGCTGGCTTAAGATACCATTAACCTTTACACAAGACTTAACACTATTATAAATAGACTGTAACATTTTTACAATTTTAGATGAACAGCCTTGTCGTATAAGTTTTAGCCAGATTCCATACCTGTACACCAAATCGAATGCTTTTTTGAAATCGACAAATGCACAATATAGTCTCTTATTTTCTATATTAATAACATGATTTATAATTGAACTTAAAACAGAAATGCAATCAATTGTGCTTTTTTCTTTTCTAAAACCAAATTGATACTCTGATAATAAATTTTGTTCTTCAGCCCATTTTCTGAGTCTAGTGTCTAATACTATTGAGAAGATTTTACTAAAAATACTTGTTAGAGTTATTCCTCTGTAGTTATTAACATCATCCAAATTTCCTTTCTTTGGTACTGGAACTATAATGCCTTTAGTCCAGGAATCTGGATATTTACTATTACTAATCATAAAGTTAAACAATGTACATTAGCTTGGTGAAATTAAATCACCACAGTCTATAAAAATATCTGGTGTTAGCAAAATTCTGTAATTTATCTTTTTCATTCTTTTTATGTATATATTCTGATTTTTTTTAAAGTTTTCTATACTTTTTCCTGGAGGATAAAAGAATATTTCTATTTATTAAATTTTTATTATTTTTATATGCACGGTTTGCAGCTGAAAATTCTTGCCTTGCATTTTCACATTCATGGTTAAACCATGGACTATTAAACTTTCTATTGCTCATTTTTTGTTTGTAGTGAACAGTTTTACCAAATATATCAAAAGCATTTTTGTACAATATATTGCCAATTTTTTCAATTCCTTCATTTATATTTATTTCTGATAAAATTATACTATTTACAGTATTGTTTATATTTTCAAGTTCCATTCTAATAACATCTCTGAAGTGCTCAACATGTTCACTATTCCAAAACAGTTTTTCTGTTTTTACTTCATTTTCATTACATTCTACATGTTTAAAATTTGTTTCAAATGTTACTTGGATAGCAGCATGTGAAGAACAGGTTTGTATATCATGAACAACAAAATTTTTAATGAGTGGGAATAGATCAGTTGAGCAAATTACATAATCAATCAAACTATTTCCAATGTGTGACATAAATGTAAAATTACCAATACCCGCATCTTCACCTAGGCGACCATTTACTATTTTCATATTGCTGCTTGTACACAGGTCTATCAGTTTCTTTCCAGAGGTATTAATTGTTCTATCTTTACTTGATCTTTCTGGTAGATAAGAAATAGTTTCATTATTTTGAGAATCAATCACATTAATATAAGGTACAAATTCATCAGTATCATTTAATTCATCAGAAAGTTGGCCACATCTGGCATTTAAATCACCAATGACAGATACAGCACCTAGGTCAGAATACATTCTAACTTTCTGTTCAAGATATTCAAAATAATCATATTCTGTTAAATAGTAATAGGGGGAATTTTCTGGAGGAATATAAATAAAACATATGAAAATATCTTGTTCAAAACCAAAAAATATCTTACAAAGTTTAATACATATAAAACCATTTTCATGCACACAATCAATAATAACACCATTTTTTATTGATTCTTTAATAAATAAAGCAACACCCCCATGGCCTCTCCTAGAATCAAGACTTGCTCTTCTGGGAACCAACCATTTACTGTACCCTTCTATTTCAAAGCAAGAAGATCTTTTTTGCCATATTTCAATAAAAAATAGAATATCATATTTTTTTATTAAGTTAACACAATCAGGATCCTTTAAAGAGTTATGTAGGCCTTCAATGTTCCATGATAGAACTGACAGGCCACACTCATCTCCATTATCCTATCTCACAAAACCTTGTTGTATTATGACTTTATCTCTTCTAAGAAAAGCTGTTTTTCCCTCCCTTCTGGCTTTTATCAGTTCAGGAATTAACTGCTTCCTTTTTTCTTTTACCTCTTGAGGGTAATGGTCTGACACATTATATGGTGTAGTTTTTAGTTTCACAGTTTTCAGGGCAGATTTAATTACATTCTTAGAGTCAGGCTCCAGCCGTGCAACAATTGGTCTTATTTTCCCAGGAATGTACTTGCCTATTCTATGTGCAACAATGATCTTAACTGATTTATTTGGTTCATGTATTTTCAGTACTTTCTTACAGAAATCCAGCACTTTTGCCTGGCAGTTTTCACTAATAGAGGCTGCAGCACTATATGATGCACCTGTGACAGGACCTTGTAATTGAGAAGATTCTGGTAGGTTGTGAAGAGCTGATTCTCCAGTTCTATCTTTATCTTCCAGGACACCACCATCATCATTTGTATTTTCAGTAATCATGTCACCATTAGAACAAGCAATAGGGTCTACAATAGAATCAGATTTGTGGGAAATATGCATATGCATTTCAGATGCTTCAAGTGTTTCACTAGGTATCTGTAGGTTACCTTCAGGGACACCAAAAAATAATAAATTATCTTTCATAGATCTACATTTCATGTCGATAAGCTCTTCAGAGAATGAGTCATTTTTGTTTTTTAACTCAGTGTTTTCATATTTAAGCTTTTCCATAGCTACCTGTAACTTTTCTATATCAGACGTGTTTGAATTCACTGTACTGTTAATATGATCATATTTATCACAAATAAATGACTGACTTCTTTCAATGTCGAGGATTTTGAGATCCATAGAGTCTAGTCTATTGTTTATAGCATCAACCTTTGTTTGTATAGAGTTAAGTTGACCTAGTTTTTTGTCTATTGTGTCTAGTCGATCAAGGACAGATTGAAGCAAAATAGCAAAATAAATAGTTAGGTCAAAACCTTTGGCTACTTATTGGTTTGTTACATGTAGGTTAAATATATACAATGCACATAAAGGATAGGTTTTCATCAACTCTGTTTAGGTAGTCTCCAGGGCTTTGTTAAAGGGACTTGTTTATAACAAAAAGCCTTTATTTGTTCTATATTTTTATTTAAACAATAAAACAATCTGCACTTAAATATTCCATAATCATTAAAGCCTTGAGGAGCCACGTTGCCTTTCCTTTTACTGCCCTTCCAGAAAATAGTATATGCATTTCAACTGTCTCAGTATAATTTGGACTTCCAGTGTTAAGTCACAGAAACTCATATTTGGTGGTTATTTCATGGATACATACTAGATTTATGTTACAGGGAATTGTGATTGTCAAAAAGCTGCTGCAAGTGTGATAAGAAGGATGAATACTTGCTGTGAATCGGCCCTTTTTATTGCCACATACTAGAATGACTTGCTAGCATGCAAAATATTTAGTGTGCTGCTAAAAGTAACATAAAATATTTGTTAATTTTTTCCAGTCTGTCACCGAATGTACTACTTACTGATAAATTAAATTAATTTTTTTATCATTAGCATCTGGTTTTACAATAATATATAATTGCTTGTGTTAATGACATGAATGATGGGAATTGTAATGGCAAAAATATTCAGCTTTGAAATAAAGTAGTTGTGTGTTTTAAATAGCAGCTGTGCTACATGAATATAGCTGGTGTTCCCTCTGAATTCAGATTTTTTGGGGGGAGATTTGACATGTATCGATCTCTGTTTGGATCGTAAGTTGCTTTGTTTAGATTGCAAGTTGATATATTTCCATAATGGTTGGTTTTACAAAAAATGAGACTCTCAGTTGAATATTGTTGCCATTATTACCACTAAGTTTTGTGTTTGTATGTTTTTGAATGTTAGAGACTATTTCGATTGTTCATTTTTTAAGTTAAATCTGGTAGAGGATGTTGTTCTGCTCAAAAGTACTTGAGCATTTTCTTGTCTTTTGTTATTGTTATGTTTGTTTGAATAATTTATAAATTAACTTCTGGTAAAAACCACACCGTTGTTTTCATATATTCTGTCTATAAACAAATGATTTTAGCAAAATTCAGTAGGTTTTAGTCCACTGTGCACAAACAATATGTGTAATCTTCTGTTTATTTCCGCTGTGTGATGTTAAGTGATCTTGTAGAAAATATAGAAGTGTGCATTAAGTATATACATCTTGATCACTTGTCTAAGAAAGAAATCTGATATTAAACCAGCATAAAATTGAAATCATTTCAAAGAAATTTAATGTTGTGAATTATTCAACTATTTATCCCCAGCATGTTTGGATTCCCCCTTTGGGAATTTCACAGTCAATACTCATCTTAAAGTACATAAATATCTTATGGTGTATACTAGAATTGTCAGTTGTCACCCTTTTAATCCTCAAAAGTACTCTATAACATGACATAGTGGTTTATTTTATTAAAAAAGAACAAAGCATTTTGTAGACACATTTTATATAGAGAGTGGGTTTGGAAAAGAGTAGACATACATGTAAAATTATTTTTTTAACAAGTGTTAAACATTATCATGCGTTTAAATAAGCAGATGATTGCATGTTATGGTTTAAAATATTGACTGTATTAAAACCATATTTGAAAATCCTTTTGTTTTTTTAATCACAATGCCTTATAAAAGAGATAAAGAAGACATTAAAGGTTTTACTTCATTAATGATACCAGTCCCACGTTTCATGAAATCCAGAAAGGATGTGGCCCAGGATGCTTCCTTCAGCTGAACTGAGGATGTTTCTAATCTATACTCGGCAAAAGTAAAACATCCACTTTAAAATTAGAAAACGAACATTCAAATTATTTCTTTGAAATAATATGCATTTCCATAGTTTATGTTATTGCAAAGAAATAAAAATTTCTTAAAAATGTATAGTCACGACTTGGTTATCTGTTCCTTTTTTATAACAACGGTTTCAGGAAGAAGTAGGTGGTTCTAAAACTATTCATGTTTATTAAAAAATCAATTTTTTAGGTTCTTGTGGTTCATAAAATAACAAAACATTTGTTAATAAAACAAGTAGTGCTCCATAAACAGTGCTAGAAATGTAAAACATCCAATTACCTCCCTTTCTATTCAAAGTGCTGTGTTTTAAAATCCTTTATTAATTGTTATTTAGTCACTCAGTTCTTTGTGTGGAAAACGAGCAATTTAACTTAAAAAAACAACAACTGAAATGTAATAATAAAACACTATTATGTGTGTACCGTATTAAATGAAAATACCTTAATGAGAATATATTAGCATAAAAGTGGATATTTCTTATTTTTGCTCAGTAAAGTAAGATTTAAGCTGGCAGGTGATTGATGGAAGACTGAGAATAGAAAATGGCGCAGTTTGAATGGGGTCTAAAAATATGAAATATTGTTTAGATATGATCTTGTTTAGTACTCCAGTAAGAACACCTCAATACTTTTTAGAAGCAATGCTTACTGTCATTTTATTCATAGCGCAA
>JAZAYU010001276.1:0-64542 GCA_038501625.1 Corbicula japonica | reverse complement strand
CTTTTTTCTGTAAGACGATACACCGAAGGACCGAAGACTTTTTCTTATAAATAGTTATAATTGTGAAAAGATAAGTTTGTGAAATGACAGATGAAGCGTTTATTTATTTTTATTGAAAGAAACATAAAACGAATTAAAAGCCAAAAAAGCATTTACTTATTTGTTGTTCTTTTTGAAAAGAACAACAACAAAAACATCGACAAAAACCATAATCTAACTGGTCAAAAGCAGGATAAAAACGGTCGAACGAGCTCAAATTCCAGTAAAAGTCATTTACCAGTTTTGTCCAATGATAAAAATATGTTTGTGGTTTTGCATAACAGTTTGCATAAGAGAAACAAACGCATTAGAGCTGATAACAGATACGTTTGCTCTCAAAATTAAAAACTTAATTATTGAATTAAACTTGTTTATTTTTCATTTCAGTTAATAACTATAACACCATGGAATGCAAACAGACATTTGCCTGATGAAACGCATCTAAAGTGGAAAGCCAATCTGTATACCCTTCCCTTTATTGATTTTCTTTTTAGCATGTATAAGAACAATTATGTTTACGAGGGGTGTTAGGGAAGTTTAAGGACTTTTGCTGTATTTTAATAAATAATATGATTTTAAAGATAAGAAAAACACAGTTACAAAATTTAATTCTTTTACAGCCAGCTGTAAAAATTACAAAAATGTACATAAAACAGTAAGTAAATTACAAATAAAACAAAACATACACCAAAGCATACCCGGAGCACGCCAAAGTCATATCGGTGCTAAAATGTTAACGTTATCATTCATAAAACGTCATATTGGCTCTTTTTTCAACGTAATCGCCGTTAACCGCGATGCACTTTCTTTGTCGATTGACCCATTTGTCATATGTGTCTTCATACCAAGCAGTGTATCAGAGAAACTATTCTCTGTGTTTCGATTTGAAGATCCATTCCGGAATCAAAACGTTTACCGCGCAGCTGGGCTTTGATTTCCGGAAAAACGCGGAAATCCATGGGCGCGAGGTCCGGGCTGTAGGGCGGATGTTCCAGCGTCTCGAATCCCAGGAGGCTGATTTCTAACTGAGTAGACTGAGCACGGTGACCGGGGGCGTTGTCCCGATGTAGTATTACTCGGTCGAGGTCCATCCCGGGGCGCTTCTTCCTTATAGCCTGGACGAGATCGCGCCGTAGAACCTGAAATTAGACAATTTTACGATTTCTATGAATAGCGTATAAAGTATAAATCATCATGGCGAAAAAATTTTTTATCATATATATATATTTATAAAAATATTATATATTTAAAAAATAATAATAATATATTTTATATATTACCTTTGAGTAATAATCCGCGGTAACTGTCTGTCCTTCCGGGATTCTGTGCTGCAGTAGCATTCCCCGCCTGTCCATGAAAAACACAAACGTGTTTCCCGCCGCTTTTCTGCACACGTGCTTTCTTTGGTGGAGTACTTCCGGGAGTTTTCCAGATGGACGATTCCTGCTTCGATTCCGGGTCAAAGTGAAAAAGCCATGTTTCGTCTGTCGTTATAATTCTATCTAGGAATGCAACCCCCTCTCTTTCAACGCGTTGGACGAACTCGTGGGAACAGCGTAATCTGCATTCGCGCTCATCATTCTTGAGTAGTCTCGGAACCCACCTCGCACTAACTTTTAACATGTTGTCTTCTTTAAGGCAGTCATGGACGGTGGACACTGAAACTCCGAGTTCTGAAGACATTTCCCGAACTGTGCGTCGTCGATCTTCGTTTAACAGCTGCCGAACCTTGTTTTTAACGCCACTTTTTACCACGGATGGTCGGCCGCATCGCTTGTCGTCCTCTATCGACTTCCTTCCGTTGCGGAACATGTCGTGCCATCTAAATACAAGAGATCTGCAAAATTTCTTCGTTGTACTTGATGCCTGTATCATTTTATAGGTCTCCGTGGGCGTCTTTTCAATCCCGACACAAAACTTAATTATCGCCCTGACTTCAACGTCGCCAATTGACGTCATTTTTTTTCTTGAATTGCATAATCCTTGTTGTGCTAGAATCGTTGACATTCAAACAATTCTGATGATATGCGCGTAAACATTGCAGGAAATGACGTTGACGTTGTATATGACGCTCGTGCGTTTTTGCGAAATTATCGACTGTATTTCAAGTAATGTATTAGCAATTAAATATGTTGATAGCATAAATATAATAACAAAAAAACGGAGTGCTCCGGGTATGCGTTATGCGGTTACTATAGACACGAGTTGTAAGCGGTATTTACACATTTTTGCTAATGAGCGTGATATTTAACATAAAGCATATATTGAAATATATTTTTGTGAAATATGGAGACAAATGCACCATAAATAACAAATATATAGCAAAAGTCCTTAAACTTCCCGAGCACCCCTCGTACTTAGTGATATTCAGCGGCGTTTGGTCCCCAGATTAAAGAATGGGTTTGCCCTAAACGAGAAAACAATGGGCGGAACTGAAAAGAATAGAATTTTGACAGGGGATCTTAGAATATAAATCATGCATATCACAGACAGCGCCAAAGGCAAAGTTTAAAAAGCAGGAAGTATATCCTTGGGGGTGAATGAACAATATCCAAATATGTATTTTCTGGGAAATTGAAACCACCCATCTCAAAACTGGCCGAAGTATTTAAACAAAGTTGTGTAAATTGTATCATGCTCAACGACCTTCAAAGGACGTAATTGATAACAGCACTGATTGAATGTGAAAAAGATTTATAATTTTAACAATTGACGTATGGTGGTATCTTATGGTTAGAGAGTGCTTTTGACTATGTTTGTTTTCTAGGAAATGGAACAATTGAAAGGTTTTATGTCCGGTATCTTAAATAACGAAACTGTTACATCTCATTACTAGCCTTTTGGACAAAGATTGTCAAATAAAAACACATTTTATATCGTCAAAGTCATTATTGTTTGTTGTGGATGTAGTGTCCTCTAAACCTGTTCTTACGATTCCTTGCCACACTGGTCATGAAAACACAGTTGGTTTCAGCCTCAAATCAAGTACTATGCTGTGCAATGCCAAACAATACTGTGTTATTATGATATCCACGGTGATCGGCTTTGCATGGCTACACGCTGTCGAAGTACGGTACCCACATGGGGCAATATTCATTTTAACAAGGACTATGTTATCCCGACATGTCAAACAAGAACTTTGTTTTGTCTTCATGTCAGAGAAATACTATGTTATCTGTTCATGTTGAAAAAGGTACGTGTGTGATGTTGTTCTTGTTCAATGAAATCTTCTTGATAATATAAATCTATGTAACTCGAGGGCGTGTGGTGCAGCCGCATCATTTTTTCATCCGAGAGCGAATAGCAGCAAGCTTTCGGGAGCTAACCCGTAAAAGAATGAGTAAACACCTTTTACTTCTTAACCTTGTTACTCAGTCCCACTAACATAGCATTGTATTACTGTGAGTGCAAGGCTTGCCTTGCAATTTATCACTGAAAACTAGTGTTGAATTTCAACTTAAAAGAAAAAAAGTAAGCTGCACAGATCCAACTTATATGGCTTTGAATAAATGCATCGCTGACTGAAAGTATACTGCCTGTTCCACCCGCAAGAATTTTTCCCGAACTAGTATTTAATTAAATATTATAAATAAACATACATTTTCCTTTGCACTTTTATCGTCCTCATATACCAGATAAGGTAGTAAGGAATGTAAACCTAAAATGTAAACCTTTTCCTGGTATGCTTTTTGGCGTAAATAGCGGAAATGTGACCACTGTCTGCCGACAGGAGAAAGAATTTGTATAATGCTAGAAAAACATGCACCGTTTCTACATAAAAACACGTGTATTTTAATTCTAAGAACGTTTTAACACAGTGAATTGAATGTGTACCCACTAAAGGGCTTTAGATAAATGCACCTCTGATACTTGTTTAAACTTAATGACGTCATATTTACCGAACCTGCACCTCTGATACTTGTTAAAACTTAATGACGTTATATTTACCGAACCAGCACCTCTGACACTTGTTTAAACTTACTGATGTTATATTTACCGAACCTGCACCTCTGACACTTGTTTAAACTTAATGGCGTAATATTTACCGAACCTGCACCTCTGATACTTGTTTAAACTACCTCTGACACTTGTTTAAACTTACTGACGTTATATTTACCGAACCTGCACCTCTGACACTTGTTTAAACTTACTGACGTTATATAAACCGAACCAGCACCTCTGACACTTGTTTAAACTTACTGACGTTATATTTACCGAACCAGCACCTTTGACACTTTTTTAAACTTACTGACGTTATATTTACCGAACCAGCACCTCCGACACTTGTTTAAACTTATTGACGTCATATTTACCGAACCAGCGCCTCTGACACTTGTTTAAACTTACTGACGTTATATTTACCGAACCTGCACCTCTGATACTTGTTAAAACTTAATGAACGTTTTAACACAGTGAATTGAATGTGTACCCACTAAAGGGCTTTAGATAAATGCACCTCTGATACTTGTTTAAACTTAATGACGTCATATTTACCGAACCTGCACCTCTGATACTTGTTAAAACTTAATGACGTTATATTTACCGAACCTGCACCTCTGATACTTGTTAAAACTTAATGACGTTATATTTACCGAACCTGCACCTCTTACACTTGTTTAAACTTACTGATGTTATATTTACCGAACCTGCACCTCTGACACTTGTTTTAACTTAATGACGTTATATTTACCGAACCTGCACCTCTGATACTTGTTTAAACTACCTCTGACACTTGTTTAAACTTACTGACGTTATATTTACCGAACCTGCACCTTTGACCCTTGTTTAAACTTACTGACGTTATATAAACCGAACCAGCACCTCTGACACTTGTTAAAACTTACTGACGTTATATTTACCGAACCAGCACCTCTGACACTTGTTTAAACTTACTGACGTTATATTTACCGAACCAGCACCTCTGACACTTGTTTAAACTTAATGACGTAATATTTACCGAACCTGCACCTCTGACACTTGTTTAAACTTACTGACGTCATATTTACCGAACCTGCACCTCTGACACTTGTTGAAACTTAATGACGTTATATTTACCGAACCTGCACCTCTGACACTTGTTAAAACTTAATGACGTTATATTTACCGAACCAGCGCCTCTGACACTTGTTTAAACTTACTGACGTTATATTTACCGAACCAGCACCTCTGACACTTGTTTAATTTGACTGACGTTATATTTAGCGAACCAGCACCTCTGACGCTTGTTTAAACTTACTGAAGTCATATTTACCGAACCAGCACCTCTGACGCTTGTTTAAACTTACTGACGTCATATTTACTGAACCTGCATCTCTGAAGCTTGTTTAAACTTAATGACGTTGTATTTACCGAACCAGCACCTCTGACGCTTGTTTAAACTTACTGACGTCATATTTACCGAACCAACACCTTTTACACTTGTTTAAACTTACTGACGTCATATTTACCGAACCAGCACCTCTGACACTTGTTTAAACTTAATGACGTTATATTTACCGAACCTGCACCTCTGACACTTCCCAGATGTTCCCCGTGCAACATCTTACGGGGTTTATATTTCACAGCTTGTTCGCTTTTCAAGAGCTTGCAACGATTTTAATGATTTCAATGAACGTAATCTTTGCATTACAGAAACACTTTTAAAACAAGGTTATCGGTATCACAAATTAAGGAAAACATTTTGCAAGTTTTATCGTCGATACCCAGATCTAATTCATATATACAGGTGCAGTTTAAAATCACTATTGCAACAAGGTATGTTACAGCCAGTTTTTTATGGAGATTTAATTTATAAACTTAAGAAGATAAAGGGCAATGTTAATTTCTCACGGTTATTCGTAAAAGCCATCTGTAAATTTAAAAAAACAAAGGTTACCAACATGATATTTTACAGCGCTCTGCATGCCTGGTGATTAACCCTTCTACAGTTGATCATTATGCTTACCTCTTTGGTTGCACGACGGTGGCAGGGGTTTAAGAGTTTATGAAGGTTTATGGGGAAATCTTTTCTTAAAAGAACCTAGAAGCTCGATTTGTTTCTTTTATCCCTGTCATCGTGTTCTTGCTGATTTTACTCCAGGAGCTCTGGTCTCGGTAAGATCATTGAGTACCCACCCTTTGGCTTTGCAATGCTATAAGATTCTTATGTTTTATATGTTTGTGTGCTTTTGCATGCAACATTGTTGAGCCAATAAGTGGGTTGGAGTTGTTTCACCAAGACAACTTGTATTTGTTTTGTGATATGAGAACCTGTTGGGGCAAGTGTGAGGTTGGTGCACCCTAGAACCTGGTTTAAACCCCCAGTGGCAATTTGATTTGCCACTGACCGTTCCAAGGCGGTAACCCCTCTGGTTCTCATTTTTGTTAATTGTTAGTGGTGTCTCTTTTGAAACTGATCATTTTATTAACCATGCTCTCTCCCTCTCTTCTTCTTGACTGTGTGGGGAGGCGGTTTTTCTGAATGTGGCGATTCCTGATATGCATATTTCACCTTTTTGTTTAAACTAAGTGACGTTATATTTACCGAACCTGCACCTCTGACACCTGTTTAAACTTAATGACGTTATATTTACCGATCCAGCACCTCTGACACTTGTTAAAACTTAATGACGTTATATTTATCGAACCTGCACCTCTGACACTTGTTTAAACTTACTGACGTTATATTTACCGGACCAGCACCTCTGACACTTGTTTAAATTTTATGACGTTATATTTACCGAACCTGCACCTCTGACACTTGTTTAAACTTAATGACGTCATATTTACCGAACCAGCACCTCTGACACTTGTTTAAACTTAATGACGTTATATTTAATAAATTGTTAAAAGGAAAACAACACATGGATTTGTTGTAAAAATTTATACGACGCGTTTCGACATATAAGTCTTCGTCAGGTATAATAAACAAAATACGTAACGTCCGTTGCACGTAAATAAAACCGCGCAAAGTAGCGTTAAATGCACAATGTTTTATTTAGCGTAAATAACGACGTTACGCGCAAAAACAGACATTTTACATGTGCACAATATAAATAACAAACATGAAATCTTATTTATGTTGAAATAATACAACATCATGACTAAAAAGGACATGGATCATAAGATACAAAACGTTTCAATAGTGTAAGAATATTTTTGTTAAAATTGAAACAAACAATACCTATTTTGTCATGATATAACATAATAGTTTATATAAGTTATTTCATGCTTTACAGTGAATTATAGAATTATAGAATTTTCTCGGTGAAATAAAGGCGGTACCACACTATTTTCCAATTGTGGAATATCACTTTAGGTTTCACTATTTTTACATACTGGTACCAAAAAAAACACACAAAAAAAAACAATCAAATAAAATAGACGTTATATTTACAAATTACCGAACCTGCACCTCTGACACTTGTTTAAACTTAATGACGTTAAAATTACCGAACCTGCACCTCTGACACTTGTTTAAACTTAATGACGTTATATTTACCGAACCAGCACCTCTGACACTTGTTTAAACTTACCGACTTTATATTTACCGAACCAGCATCTCTGACACTTGTTTAAACTTACTGACGTCATATTTACCGAACCTGCACCTCTGACACTTGTTTAAATTTAATGATGTCATAACTACCGAACAAGCATCTCTGACACTTGTTTAAACTTACTGACGTCATATTTACCGAACCTGCACCTCTGACACTTGTTTAAACTTACTGACATCATATTTACCGAACCTGCAGAGTCTGGGACACTGGGGCCCAAGTTCAGAAAACTCAATTAGGAGACCTGTCTCAAATCTCAAACATGATTGGTTGAAATGACGACTGGTCTCCAGTCAAAGATTAATGATCATGGGGCCAGTGAAAATATTATGAATCCCGCCAGCATCACTTTAGTTATCTCAAACATTATGGCCGAACCCAATTCGGTATTTTCCGGAATGTAAATTAAGACTTACCTATAGGGCAATGACAAACTATGATAAATGTCAAAAATGACTCAACGTTAGGGATACTGGTGCAATTCTGATAATAAATATAATAAGATCAGATAGGCCAGTAAGACAATAGCCAACAGGAGAGTCGTCTCTGATGTATTTCGTGCTTATGCTGTTATACATGTAGAAGCAGAAAGTATTCTGTAACCTGGTTTAATCCCCAAACAGTGCAGTAGCAAATTGTTTTGCCACTGACCGTTCCAAGGCGGTAACCCCAAGGGGTTCTCTTTTTCATTAATTGTTTGTTTTGTATTATTTGAAATTGATTTTCTTGTAAACACATGCTCTCTTTTCCTCTCTTCTTTTTCGCTGGGTGAGTAGGCTGTGTTTTTCGAGTGTTGTGGCGATTCCTGATATTCATAGTTCACTTTTTTTCTGAATAATGTTTATTCTCAATCACTGCAGTGAAAATTGCAATAAAGAAAGAATGAAAAAGTAGGGTAAAATCTAGAATGTTCAATAATATCTAAGAACTTTGAAATGATACGTGTAACATTCATTACATGTATTAGCATATGGTCCCAAAAAATTAAGATTGTTTGCAATAATTTTAACAATTTGAGGATTTTAACAAAGACTGTAATTGTGTCATAATATCTACGGAAAATATACGTAAATTGGCTTTTTACAGTAACATTCTAAGAAAACATGGTAACATCAAGTTTCTTAGTGATTACAGTTGTTTTGGAATTTAAGTGAGCACGAAATATTGTGCTCATGTATTATTACGTCACAGGCCGCTTTATTGGATGACGTCACTGGCCACTTTATTGGATGACATAATTAAAACTGGATGGTGCATTTTAACATGCCATTAGCAATTTTGCCTGTGTACTCAATACGGGGACTGTAGTTCGACTTCGAAATAGATGAAAAGGGAACTTTGAAAGCCATCGAACGTGAAAAATATGAAATATTGCATGCTCGGTTTGAGTTTGATTGAGCCTGTACGTGGGCAGTAATGAAAATGAATAGGACTGCCCACTTCGAGATAGAAATTTTAACTCATATCATCGCAGTCCTCTGTCGGCCATTTTTTGTGCCGTCAAGCGTTTTGGGGCGATTCCAGGTTGACGGCAACGGGGTCTTAAAAGGATGAACATTGGTTCAGAAGTGTTTGTTGAGATTGTGAACAAAATAAATGAGCAACAGTTACACGGTATGTATCCCAATAATCAGCGCTCGGATGACAACGTCAGTCTCGAGTAAGAGCGGCTCGAGTTGCGGATGAGAGTGAAAAAAGCGTTAATCCTTTATTTTATCATTTACTTATGCCGAATTAAATCACGTTTGTGTTTGCAATTGTTCTAGGCCAACATAAGCTATATAAAACTCCAATGGGCTTTGCAGACAGTCCCTAAATTGTGGTTGAATTCACCGAAGAAGGTGGAAAATTCGACCCATCTCTCAAAATTAAACAAGTTCATCTGTATTTAAGTAGTTGGGTGAAGAAACATTAACTATTCGATCCTTTACTGTCACTCTGTTAATAAACACATCACAACATGGTAATACAGTTTGGTAAAAATGAATTTCAATCTTACTTTTTCTGAAGATGTCAAAGCGAGATTAATAATAATAATAATAATAATAATAGTAATAATAATAAATTCTTTATTTATAGATGGTAACTCTTAAGTTTTGTACAAAGTAAAACAACAATAATACAAATCTTATTTTCAAGAGGCCATCAAAAATATTGTAACTACACACATACACACAAAATTAAAATGAAGAAAAAAAATAAATAAAGATGAACAATACAAAATCAAATATGTTAATTGGGCAATATTTTGAGAAGGCAAAACATTATAATGTAATACATTACACATACTCAAGAGTAGAAAAAAAAAAAAGCAACGACAAGTCATTGAGCAGTTACCAGTTTGTGTATATATCTAGATACATTTTAAGGATTTATTGTCAATAAATGATGTTTGTATGATTTTTTGAATAAATTCAGGGAGAATGAATTTTTAATGGAAAAAGGAATTTCATTCCAGATAATCATACCAGAGTAACTAAATGTCTTTTTCATAAAGTCTGTGTTCAGCTTTGGATGGACAAGACATTGCATTGAGTTAGACCGAAGATTGTAGGAAGTATTTTGTGTAATTTCTATGAGATCGTGTAAATATTGTGGGGCTAAGTCGTGGAGGGTTTTATAAACAAGAGAGGCTGTGTGATATTTGATACGGTCATTAAATGATAACCACTTCAGTTCACTAAAAAGTTCTGTATTAGTTGATGAATCTGATTTACCGAGCACTAATTTGGCAAAACGTCTTTGGAAGCTATTAATCCGATCTTTGTTGGTTTTTGAACATTGTCCCCACGAGATAACTCCATAATCAAGAATCGGTAGTACATACGCATTATAGTAAATTTTCTTTGTTTCAAATGTAAGGTACTTTGATATTCTATTAAACAGATATAGCTTTGAATTTAATTTACTGCAAATTTTATCTATCTGCACTTGCCATTTTATTGAATCATCAACATTAATGCCTAAAATATTTTGATAATGTACATTCTCAAGCTGAGTTTGATTTAAAGTAATTACTAGAGAGTCTGAGCTCTTTAACCTGTTTTTCGTTCCCAGTAGCATGCAAGTTGACTTTAATGGGTTTAGTGACATATTGTTATTTTTACACCACTTGTCTATATTATCAATGTCATTTTGAAGTCGTGATTGTATTTCATTTATGTTAGAAGAGGATGTGTGCAAAGTAGAATCGTCAGCATACATGTCAACGTTACATGATTCTAGTGTCATTGGAAGATCATTGATGTAGATTAAGAAAAGAAGGGGCCCAAGGATAGAGCCTTGAGGGACACCAGTCTTGATGCAAAGTTTATCGGACTGTATGTTGTTTACTTTAATAAATTGTTTTCTATTTTGCAAATAAGAAGAGAACCAATCTATTGATTTTCTGTCAAAGTGGTAAAGCTTTAATTTATGTAAAAGGATTTTATGATCGACCATGTCAAACGCTTTGCTTAAATCAAGAAAAACGCTACCTACTAGATTCCCTTTGTCAATAGCTGATAACCAATTATCTATTAAATATGTAAGAGCAGTTTGACAGGAGTAGGATTTCCGAAAGCCAGATTGGGTTTTATGTAAAATGTTCGTTTTTCTAAAATAGTCATGCATTTGGTTAGCAACGTGTCTTTCAAAAATTTTGGATATAGTATTTAATATGGATATAGGACGGTAGTTGTTTGGATCATCTGTTAGACCCTTCTTAAAGAATGGGAGAACATAAGCTTCTTTAAGTTGGTCAGGATATTCTCCTTTGCTAATGCTATTGTTTATTATATCTGCAATTGTAGGTGTAATGTAATCACAGCAAAGCTTGAGAATGTAAGGTCCTATGCCATCAGGTCCGACAGATTTTTTAGTATTTAATCCATCAATCAATTTCTTAACTTCAAACGGCGTAATAAAATTTAATGAAAATGTTTTAAACCCTAGTTTTTGGTTTAAAAATAACCCAAGATCATTAAACGCGTTGAAGTCTGTTTGAGTGAGTTTCACATTTGAAGCAATGTTGATAAAATGATGATTTAAAGCATTAGCAATATGGTTTGTATCTGTAAGCAATTCACCTTTATACAATAATCTAGTTGGCAATGAATATGGCGTCCTGTCTTCGCCATAAGAAACTGCTTTAATATGTTTCCATAATACCTTTGAGTCTGTTTTGTTTTGAACCGCATGGGAATAATAGTTTATTTTAGCTTTAGAAATAAGCTGTGTTACATTATTTCGCCATATTGCATAGTTTAACCAGTCGCCTTGATGATGGCACTTATCCCTTATTTTCCTAGCATTTTTTATTTCTTCATTATACCATTCAGGTTGGTGTATCCGTTTATACGTTTAATTTTAATAGGAGCATGTTTGTTAAGCGAATACTCTAATATATTATAAAGAACTTGTAGCGCAAGTGTTGGTTGGGTTATCGATATTATTGATTCTATGTCAGAATGTAAAATGTCGTTAACAAAAAGCTTTTCATTGAATTTAGTAAATGATCTGTATTTTATAGTTTTATGTTTATCTTCATAGACCTTTTGATGTTTATTGATTTTTCTGGTAAAACATACCGGATAATGATCACTCAAACTTATTTTGGGCACAGAAACTTCAATAATATTTTCAGGGTGGGTCGTATAGATATGATCAATCAATGAGCAGCTTTTCTTAGTTACCCTGGTATGGTTCTTAACTACTTGAGATAATCCTAAACAAGAGATAGTAGATGACCAATTACGATTGATATTACCATAATTCGAATCAAGATTAAAGTTAAAATCACCAAGACAATATATTTCCTGAAAGTTTTCAAATAACTTATTGAAATTTTGATCAAACAAATCTATCCAATTTTGCAAGGAACTTGGTGGTCTGTATACAAAGTTAACAATAAACGATTTACATTTAGGCAAACATACTTCAATAACTATGGATTCTAAACTCATACTTTCAAGATCTAGTCTGCGGCGATACTGTACATTATCCTTTATATATACTATTAAACCACCGCCATGTCTAAAAGACCTATCTTTTCGTTCTATTTTATATCCATTAATTCGAAGCTCATCGTTACAAATATTATTTGATAAGAAACTTTCACACAGACCTATGATGATTGATAATCGCCGGCTTCAGTAAAATTTGTTAAAGATAATAGGTGGCTTAAACTGAATAATGGCCAGGCTTACAATTTTATCTTCAGAAAAATGTATCAATACTTTATTTTTTATCATTTCTCAACTGTGAAATGACGTTAAATGGTCTCCCTTTGTCCGTGCGTGTGTGTGTGTCAACAATGTCTTCGAACGACACCTAATCTACAAGACAAATTTTAACAAAATGACTTTTTTGTGAAGAGATTCACACTTGTAAAAGTTCTTTCCTTGACAAATTGTGGTTCTTTTGCAACCAATAGAAATAACAGATTCAAAATGAAACAAGAAATGAAATAAAAATTTTATTGAAAAAAGATAAAGAAGAGCTTTCGGTATCTTTCTGCTAGATGGATAAAAATTAGAAGACAATGTAAATAAATTAAGTCACTTGCGACTTTTCAATTGTCTTTTGCCAGAAAAAGTTATATTAGAAAATTTTTGGAACTAACGGGACATTCTTTTGTTTTTAAAGTTGTTGTAGCGATTATCTCTTCTGGGTCATCTATTTTATGAATGATGAATATAATCCCGTCTGTTACTTTGATGCATTTTTGTTGGGATGTCACTGCGTTTGGTATGACACTTGGTAGGACTCGAGTACGGTATCCTTTTACCAGCTGACTCATCTAGTAGAAAATCCTGGGTTTGATGCACGAATGCCCATGTTATAGCGTCAAGAGGGAGACAACCTCTGTCAAACATCCCCACTCTATGCCACACCAGTAGCATTTGAAACCAGTGCTCATAGTTTCTGCAATGTAATTAAATTTGCAATTTATTAAAAATAAAACAGAACTTCGTGGCGCTTTATTTGATTAAAGTGTGAATTGGTTCTAAGAAAGAATGGTATATTTGTAAGTTTCATATTCCTTAGCATCGCATATCAATACAGACCATATAACTATGGACACTTAAGATTACTACAGTGTAAATTGAAATAATATGACCTTCATTTTTACTTACCAAAAATAGATAATTTGTTGGACAATAACTACTGGTCCTGGAAGATAAAAAATGGACTTAAAAACTAATAAGCATTACTTTAAAGCTCATAAACATAATGATGAAAAGGTCAGTTTGTTCAATATCCATACAATTTTAAATGTAGCCAGCTATTAACTTCACTGAAGCCAGCGATTATCCATCTCGCTTTGACATCCACAGAAAAAGTAAGAATGAGATTGAATGAGAATGAATGTGTTGCCATGTTGTGATTGATCGATTATTTGGTTGATCGATAAATTGTTTGATTGATTGGTTAATCGATTTATCGAATGATTGACTGGTCGATCGACTTATCAATAAGTAAACATCCAAACCCTTGATGCATTAATCAAACACCTTTTATTGTTTCCACAATCCGCATCCCGCCACCCGATTGATAAACTAGCCACCCGCGTGACCCAGTACTTTTTCCTTTTTTGTCACTGTATAAGTACTAATATTGGCGGGGGTTTAATTTTGGCGATTTTGGCGGTCAGGGTCTGTTGCGCCAATATAAAACACCGCCAAAAAAAATCCCAGTCAATTCAAAACAACGCCAATTTAATATCAGGAAGGTAGATAACTATGACACATTATTAGATATTTTGTCGCAGTTTCCTCCCTTGATGAAGAAAGATTGTTGCATGTTTCTAAATTATAAATATTCTTTAAAACCTGAATAAAAACTTAAACAACACGAAACAAGAGTACATGAATGTGTTTTTTTTCTTTAGGCATAGCCAGAAAGAGTGTTATTTGGCGCTTGTCGCCCATTCCTTTCAGCGGCACTTGTTTAAAACTTGAAAAAAGAGGCATTATAGAGTTGTAGCTTTTGTACATGTAGTAAATTAAATCGAGTTTGTTTCAATATCACATAGAAACACGCTTAAAAATAATTAAATATTACAAAATCGAACAAGTAGGTAAACTTATAATGCGTCAACAAAGGAATATAATTGGAATCTCAAATAAAGCAATCAAGTACTGTATTTGATAGCTGCGGTAATGTTTTCACAAATTTAACAATAGAATAGCTGCGACGTTTACCTTTCTCTTTCATTGTCCAATTTCCGCATTTTTAATTAAGGGTTTTATTTAGGCGGGCTGGCCTGTTAGCGCCAATATATGACCCCGCCAATATATAACACTTTAAAATACGCCAACATTTGACACCGCCAATATTAAGCGCTATACAGCATATGATGGACTACATTTAAATCGCTCGCAAAAATAAAAATGCTGAAAATAACTTACAAGATTAAATAAGTCGTGGAAATATTTCGTCCGAAAAAAGTTACTATTTTCTCAAAGCATATGTATTGTATTTATAAATTTAAAACTAAAAAAGGTTTGAAATATTCCCCTGATTTTAAAGCATGCTTTTTCTAATTTGAAACAACTCGTATTTTTTATAAGATTTATTTATAAATAAATTTTTATAGATTCATTAGAGTAATTTGCATACACCTGACATATATTTATACATGTACAGCATTAAAATTAGGATGAACAACCCTAATAATCACTCTGTTGTGTATACGCGCATGTAAGAAATGATATGTATCCTATCCGTCAGCTTGTTTATCCAGGACTAAATAATGTTCTTTGTACGAAATCGTAAAAAGCATCGAAGTTGATGAGTTTTAATTTAATCGAATTATAAATAATTAGCATTCCTAACTTATTATAGTTCGTAAAATAGATAAGGTACATGTAACATTTCTGGAAAATGCTTAAATTGGAACTCTTTGCCTAGGCCGACTGTTCTTGCTTACACGGAAATTACATATTCGGCTATAAACCTTTTACAACATTTAACTATAACATTTCCTAAGTATTAGTCAATGAAATATAAGATCTTGATAAGGAACTCGCACACCCGGATAGTAATTTTTTTACCATGCAATTGATGTCTTGACGCGACCGCCGTAACGACATCGAGCATATGACGCCAAAAGTGACCCCGAAAATGACGTCGTTTTTTGTTTTAATGACGTCATATATTTCACTGTTTTTTTTTACGTTGGAACCCAAACACACATAATATTCCGAATGACAACGGTAAGAAAACGTGTTCAGGTTTGTGTATATGACATACGTCGTAAACAAACGTTTTGGCAACATATCATGCAGTAGTTCTGCAAAATTCACAAAAATTGTGCACTGAAAGCATAAAATAAAAAGAAAATATGTTACTTCCAGTGAAAGATTGAAATATATTTCACTCCTGAACTCCGGAATCATATCTTTTCACTCGTGGATTCGCCACTTGTTAAAAAACGAATTCCGCAGCTCATCGGTGAAATATATTTCTTTCTTGCATACCAGATCAGGTCATCCGATGTTTTCACCCGTGTAGGAAATTTTGATTCTACACCCCCCCCCATGTAGAATGAGTCACGCGCCTTATATGACCCTTATAATCTTACACAAGTAAAAACAAATATCCTGTTTGTTTTTTTTATTTGCTAATACGTCCAATTGCACAATTGTACCAAGTCGTATAGCCACATTAGAAAAGGCTGTTTCTGACGTCACAAGCATTTTTCAAAGATACAAGAATATCAATATCAACATACAGCACATGGATAAGAAAAAGCTGTTATGAAATGCATGTACAGTACTGTACCATTAGACGAACATAATTTAATCTCGGAGATTCTTCTGGATTCTAGACTACCAAATGTCTAAAAAAATACACGTAGTTGTACCTGATACTTTGCAGCTGCCCGCTCACCGTTGCCTCTTCTTATATCGGTACATAATTCGTAGTTTCCTGCAAATTGTTTTATTTTAAACAAGTAAGGGGAAACACTTATTGGGCATTTTCGAATTTTTAACACTAATTACAAACTGAATTAGTTTCGAAGTAGAAGTTTATATTTTATTTGATTGAAATTAAGAAATAATAATACTTCAAAAGGTAAGGTAATTCTTATTATGCCAGGTAAGCTCAAAATAGTCGCCAAGACCTCAATTTCTCTCTTAACGGAAATGTATAAAGGAAAACGAACCGCAAGAGGAAAAGAACAGATTGATTCTAGCATTTCTACAATCAATGCCTTTATCGATCAGAATATCAAGTGCAGATCAGCTATCTGTTGCTCTCAGATGCTAGAGACATTTGAATTATGCTATTAAATCCCGTCAATTAATAAAATGTCCGAAAAGTAAGAAGTTAAAATACGATATAGGTTTGTAAAATAGAGACTCGTAAAATAAGCAGCATTTTCAGATTACCTTGCGAGATGAGACGATGTATGTTCTCCAGGCCAATCCAAAAATTTGTCTTATCCCCAAACCCATCCCGGTATTCTTGCCAACTCCTATAAAAGTCGGAGGCTGACTCCCTCTGCTGTATAACCGTCCAGCCACCTCCGTCTTCGTTCATGATGCACAGCGCTTCAACTGGGTTAGTTCCTATAAAATCAAGCGAATATACAACCAAAATCACTTTGAATATATTTGAAATATTTTTTTTATACAACTCTTTATCATATTCTCATTAAGTATTATAGGCCGGTGGCCAGGAACATGTTTGCTCCATCCCGTTAGGGAATTTTGTAGACATGATTTTTCTGAAAGCCTGTTATGTCCCGGATATTTTACAGTTTGTTTGCATTCTGGCAAGTGGGGCATAAGGATGATACGGAGGTTTTAATATGTTACCTCAAAAATTTGTAGAAAAAAATTATGGATTTTGAACCTTTTATTCTGCTCTATTCCAGCTATGACTTCTTAAAACTTATATTTTTGTATAAGGATGATGTATTCTCTTTTGATTGATGTAGTTTTCATTTCAAAATTTTTACTCTTACCTAACATATTAAGTATGTCACACACATAACCCTAAAAAGATGAAATTTAAGTCAGAAACTTACCTGTAGGATTTTTGTTTGTAAGCAAGTAGGCAATAATATATGTTTTTGAAAGCTGCGTGATCAAGCAATATGAAGCAGTGTGTTTTTCATGAAAATCACACTGGCATAAGTAAAAACTTTACCACAATCTAATATGTTACCCTATTGCTAATTCAATCATAATATTCATGTTTTGAGATGAACAAGCAAAAAATATAGTGTTTAATTGAATAATTGTGCTTGATAACTGTAAGTGTTCTTGAAACTTGCAAGACTTCAAATTTTTCACATACATAACATATGTTACTCATTAAAATAAGGCTTATTTCCTTGTTTTTATTTGTTTTAATGGTGTTAGCTGATATCTATTTGAAAAAATTAATCATGTGTGCTCTGTGCAATGTCCTGATGTTTGTTAGCCCCGTGTAGATTTCTAATTACATTGACAGTCGTTTTTTTTAACTCATATTACTGATTGAATGAAGTATTTTCTCTAAAACTGATATTGTTGTACAAAGAAATAAACACATTTACAAAACTGTATCACAACTATGCAATCATTTTGGATTAAACTATAAAATAATAATAGTAAGTAGTTTAGAGTGCATACTATGTTATGTTATGTGGTTAAAATGTTAAAGTGTTTAAGCTTGTCCATTTTTAACACTTAAATCTCCGTAACATACAATTCTGAAGTTACAATATTGAGAAAGTACAATTCATTTATAAATTAAATGATTAGACTGAAATTCAAAAAAAAATTATTTTTTTAGAATTGTTTCCAAAAACGTGAAAAGACAAGAGTTAAAAATATTGCTTTGAAAAGTGTTGCAAATAAAACTAATTAATATTAATTATATGTTACCTAATTATTTAATTAATGTTTTAGAAAAATGACTTAGAATAAAGAAAAAAATTCTAAACCGTGTTATCGTTTGTATCTAGATTACCGTAGAGTCATTCATAATGTGAATATGAACTTTTTATAAACTATGTTTACTTAAAACAAAGTTGAAAGCACCAGTTAAGGTCTTTTAGAGCAATAATAACTGATATTACTGGTAAATAAAACATGTGAAATATGAAAAATAAATTGTCCTAAATAAAACATTATTTTTTCCATTGTTCAAAGAAAGCTTAAGAATTTGTTAAGAATTCCTTAAGATCTTTGTAGAATGTTATTTTTTTAAGACAAATAACTGTTAAAGAGAAACATCCTAATTTGAAAGACAATCTGTGTAATGCAGGTGATGTTAAGCTAATAGACAAGTTAAGGTTGACTTATGTATAATATTTTTTTTAGGTAAAAATTCTTTTACTCGAGTTAAAAAATTGCTATATAATGCTCATGCTGTTTTAAATGTTTTACAAATTCTACACTGAACCTTAGTATTTTAGATGAATAAAACTACTTTTAAAAACATTTCTAACATCAGATAATTAAATCAGCTAATTTTTGCAGTTTAAAGTTTAAATTAAGTAGCTTTTAAATTTGTTATAGATCACCTTTAACATAATAAAATATTATGTAAAAATATTTATCAAAATGTTAACTAATTGTTTGCAGTTTCTTGCTTTTCTTATTATTTTTGCTTATTATTAAAGCAAAAATTGGTTACATATTATAAGATGACAAAATACATAAATAGAACAATAAAATGATAAAAAATTGTAAATTTTGTTTATTCTTTCTTTTCTACATTTTTTTAGAACATATTAATGTTATCTGTCTCAATCGAGAGTATCTTGACTTAGCTTTAGACTGGATGCAACAGCCCATAATTAGTGCAAACGTAAGCTGTACTACAATGTTGTCACTGAGCCATATTGATAGGTTTATTGTTAATTTAAAAAAGATTTAAAAAAGGACGATCATCTACAACATACATGTTACCCGTGCCCTACACCACTATTGAGTTTTTACTATTCAATAAACAACAAATCCAAGGGTAGGTAAGGTTCAGTTTTTAATATGTAGTGGAACTCTAAGGCAATTGTCAAACGGCAATTGGCAACACAAGTGCAGTTTACCAACTAAGGCAATTGGCAACTAATGTAACAAGCCCTGAAAATACAGAAATGTTCAAGAACCTTAAGTACAATGGTATTATGTAGATATTATAACATATAATAATAATTGTAAATAATGGTACTTGATCACTGATTATATAAACTATTAATGTCATATTGTTTTACTAAAATCAGTTGCCCTCTTAAGGAGTCTGGATCGTTTCCATTTTTCGGTAGTGTAACCATGGTTACAGTAGGTCGTAAAACCATTTAGATTCATAATAAACTTCTTTAATCACACTGACCTTTGAAAATATTTAAAGTAAGATCTATGTTAATGGGAAAATGTTCACTATTCACTTATGTTTGCTCTTTTTTGTTTTTAAATTTTACGACTGTTCGTACAGCAACGTCTCTGATCAACATTAGTGAAACGCATGTTTTTTTCCACATACGAAATCAATATAAATGCAAGCGTCTTATCTAACACTGATGTTAGTGCCTATATGGCCAATTCTCGTATTATCGTGCATCCTCATATTATCGTGAATCTCGCATTTATCCATTTAAATCCCTTAGCAACCGTTAGCACGCGCGGTTATTTCTTCCAGATCAGTCGACCATCTTGAGAAGACAACAAAAATGCGTAAAAACAGGTAAAAGCTCCTTATTTCCCGCAAAAAAATACTACAAAACCTGAAATTATCACTCGTTTTCAAAACAAACCAAAATTGACCTTCCGTTTCCGTTACTATTTTTACATTTTCGTTACTATAAATGTACCCAAGGGAAGTAAATGCAACAGAAACATGCTAATGTATACTGCAGATAAAAAGTTATGATGCAGAAATTCGGAAAATTATAAAGCATTACCATCATGTTTTTTTTCACTTCAGATCTGTCCAACTAAATTTGTACGGAAAAGAAAACTTTACCCAAGGGAAAACCTAGAAAAGGCCTTCAATTTTCTTAATGAAGAGAACTCAATAAATAAAAGTAAACTATCAGTCAGAAGATGTGGCCTTATGTTTGGTGTTCCAGTACAGACTCTTAGAGACAGGATAATTGGAAATGTTGATCCATTGAATGATAATTGTGGTCCTGAAACAGTAATGTCCAAAGAGGAAGAAGGGCAACTTGTAGATCATGTTGAAATCATGGCACAGCTTGGGTATGGCTATACTCATGGTCAGCTGAAATCCCTTGGAGGAGACCTAGCCTACCATCTTGGCAGAAGGAGTACCCAGAAACCACTTAGCAATAATTGGATGGAGGGATTTAAGAAGCGATGGTCTGCACGCCTGAAAGTTTTTAATCCTCGTGCCCTTGAAAGTGTTAGAGCTAAAGGCTCCACCCCAGAGGTCATTGGTCACTATTATGATGAACTTAAGAAACTGATGGACAAATATGATTTTCACAGTCATCCGGAGGCCATTTATAATCTTGATGAAACCGGTTTGCAGCCAAATCATTCTCCTCCAACCATTATTGCCCCAGTAGATTACAAAGAACAAGCAATGGTCTCTCCAAAATCAACCACCGTCACATTGATTGGCTGCATAAATGCCATTGGAAACAGTGTACCACCTTATTTTGTCTTTAAGGGTAAACGTTTCAATCCCCTGTTGATGAATGGTGTATCTGCTGGTGCAAGGGCAACCATGAGTGACTCAGGTTGGTCAAATGCAGCAGTTTTTGAGGCCTACTTAAAGGAGCAGTTCCTTCCTTTTGCTAAACCAACTCTAGAAAGACCAGTCTTACTTCTTTATGATGGACACTCCTCACATGTGTCACTTCATATAATCAACTGGGCAAAGGCTAATAACATTGTTTTGTTTGTATTACCTCCACACACATCACACCTTCTACAACCTCTGGATGTTTCTGTCTACGGACCACTAAAGAAATTCTACAATCATGAATGCTCCTTGTATATGAAAACTCACATCGGACAGGCCATCACAAAGTACAATATTGCAGAACTCGGAAGCAAGGCTTATGTCAAGGCCACTAAACCTTCAAATATACAAGCTGCCTTTAGAGTCACCGGCATCTTTCCATTCAGTGAAACAGCTGTTTCTGCAGAGAAGTTGTATCCAACTGAAGCATTCAGAGAGGACTGCCCCATTGAAAAGGTTGCTGCAATGAGAAAAGGCAAAGAAGAAGTGGCTCTGTTTCTGAAGCAGAAGGTTGAGAAAATGCAAAACTGTAACAAAGTAGAATTAAAAGAAAGCAAGTGTGAAAGTCAAAATAAGACAAACAAAGTACACTATAAAAAGCCCTCACCTGGAGGCAAATGTGTCACAGAAGAGCATTATTGTAAACAACAGGAAATGTATCAGAAAGAAAAATTAGAATGTAACAACTTAAAAAAAGTTAAAAGTAATTGTAAATCTAAATGTCAGAATCCCACAAAGACCCTTTCCCCTAAACCTAGCACAAGTGGTACCTCTGTACATGGTGGTCCCATACCTTTGTCGCCTGAGCCTGGCATTGTTAATGATGAAGATGGTGATATTGGTGATGATGGTGATGATGATGATAACAAGTGCATTATATGCCACAAATTTACACCAGATGATCTCAGACAACTTCCATACCTAGTTATTGTCAAGTGGGTACAATCATACATGCATAAGCTTAAGGGCGTTACTCTTATAAATAATCAAAGAAATTATTCGTACAATTATTACTTATAACTGGAAAACACCTCAATGAATAAAAATATGTTTCAAGACTACGCAATGGAAATGCACATGTAAGAATGGAAAAGAAATCACGATTGACGAGTGCAAACAAACAAACCTATAATAAAGAATACATGAATTTGTAAGACAACAGTCTTATTTCATAGGATCGGGGCCTATTTAAGGACCAAATTCAACCCCAGCGAAATTAAACCATTTAACAGGGTTTCTTTAAAGGAAAACACAGTGCGAGAATTCATTCCCCCGCGAATATGTTATTCGGGTTTTGCGCGAAAATTCGTCTCCGCGAAATCAAATGATGCTACAGTATATAGTCGGGGCCTATTTAAGGTCCTGGTCCGACCATAATGGTCGTCCATCCGACTGTGTCTATAATTGTCGTTTTGCCTTTTTCATTCGCGTAGTTGAACGTTCTGCTCTTATTCTTTTAATCTGTTTTTTTTCGGCCGTTGGAGTTTTCATTAAAGTTCTGGCGCCATTACTTGAAATTACAATTCCACTGTTTTGTCGTCCTTTATCCTCGCGAAACTTTTTTCTTTAGATTCTCGTTGTTGTTCAGTTAAATTTGACCACGCGTCTATGTCTATCAGATGATGAGCATAATCCTGCGCCAGTTTATAGTTGCCTTTATTTCTTATTGCGCGACATCGTTCGATTTTTTTCTCCGTTGATCACTTCGTATAATAGTTCAAACAAGAAGCTGTGTTCGGAAAACACATATGCCCCCGGTAGCGAAGTTTGTAACGATACAAATTTTAAATGATAGCACAGTGTTAAAACTGCAACTAAAATGACAAGTTAGTTCTAAATAATGAAAATAACCGTCTGGTGCCAGAACCTGTACATGAAAAGAATTTATCATAACAAGAGCCAGTCGGAAACATATTTAAAACTGGGCTTCATTTAAACTGGGGAAAGATTCAGGAGTTTATGACACCCAACACACACACACATGAACAAAAGTTTCTTAATCCAAGTTAGGAAATCAATAAATTACAGTTACTTTATTATTGTAGTTTTTTTAGAGGGTTTACACAACCCAGTCCATACACCCCTGATCCCACACCCATCAACCCACTATCCCTGCCCACCTATAGTGATGTGGTGGGGTGAGGTGTAGTATAGTAAGGTATGGTATGCTGGTTGTTGTCGGTGGTGGTGTGGGTGTTGTTGCTGTTGTTGGTATTGTTGTTGGTGTTGGTAATGTTGGTGTTGTTGGTGGTGTTGTTGTTGTTGTTGGTCTAGTTGTCAGTGTTGTTGTTGGTGTTGTCAGTTGTTGGTGTTGTTGATGCTATTGTTGTTGGTTGTTGGTTATGCTATTGTTGTTGGTGGTGGTGTTGTTGTTGGTGCTGTTGACGGTGTTGTTGGTGCTGTTGTTGACGGAGTTGTTGGTGGTGTTGTTGACGGTGTTATTGGTGGTGTTGTTGACGGTATTATTGTTGGTGGTGTGGTGGGGTGGTGGTGTGGTGTGAGATGGGGTGGTGTGGTGGGGGTGGTGGGGGTGGTGGTGTGGGGGGGGGGTGGTGTGGTGGTGGTGTGTGGTGTGGTGTGGTTTGGTATGGAGTGGTGTGGTGTGGTGTGGTGTGGAGTGGAGTGGAGTGGAGTGGTGTGGTGTGGTGTGGTGGTAGTATAGTATAGTATAGTATAGTATAGTATAGTAACCACTCAACACTTTCACCAAAGTATGTTAAGTACATCTGTTTTAAACCTTTTCTATAGCATTACCGTAGAAAAACACTAACATTGAAACTTTAACCAAAATTTCTAAGTCTTAATTCTAATTTCTAAGCGAAAAAGGGCAAAAAATCAAATAAAACAAGTTAACCATTTATATCCTAGTATAAAATGGGGAGATAATCCCAGAAAAAAGTTAGCCAGACTTACGTAACTTGTAAGGATCATCATCTGTGCACTGTTAAGTATGTATGTAAACTTTAATGCCAGATCTCTTTGTGGATATTGCGAAATATCCAACATGCCGAAATAAGTTAATCATTTTCTAAGTACAAAAAGGGGAGATAACACCAGAAATAAGGTACCCAGAGTTATGTAACTTGTCAGTGTCATGACCTGTGAACTGTTAAGTAAGTGTGTAAACTTTCATGCCAATGCTCTTTGTAGAAATTCAGAAATATCCAACTTGCCGAAAAATGTTAACCATTTATCTCTAAGTACAAATTGGGGAGAAAACCCCGAATTAAGATAGCCAGAGTTATGTAACTTGTTAAGAGTCATACCCTGTGCACTGTATATTAAGTTTGTAAACTTTCATGCTAATGATCTTTGTAGAAATGGAAAAATATCCAACTTGCCGAAACAGGTTAACCATTTTTCTAAGTACAAAAAGGGGAGATAACACCAGAAATAAGGTACCCAGAGTTATGTAACTTGTCAGGGTCATGACCTGTGAACTGTTAAGTAAGTGTGTAAATTTTCATGCCAATGCTCTTTGTAGAAATTCAGAAATATCCAACTTGCCGAAAAATGTTAACCATTTATCTCTAAGTACAAATTGGGGAGAAAACCCCGAATTAAGATAGCCAGAGTTATGTAACTTGTTAAGAGTCATACCCTGTGCACTGTATAGTAAGTTTGTAAACTTTCATGCTAATGATCTTTGTAGAAAAGGAAAAATATCAAACTTGCCGAAACAGGTTAACCATATTTTTAAGAACAAAAAGGGGAGATAACACCAGAAATAAGGTACCCAGAGTTATGTAACTTGTCAGGGTCATGACCTGTGAACTGTTAAGTAAGTGTGTAAACTTTCATGCCAATGCTCTTTGTAGAAATTGAGAAATATCCAACTTGCCGAAAAATGTTAACCGGACGGACGGACGGACGGTTCAATCACTAGATGCCGGGGGCATAAAAATTTAGGTATGTCCGTCGACTTCCACTTCGTCAAAGTTTTAAGAATCTGGTTAGCGCTTTCGCTATTGTTTTTCGTCCAATTTGGTGTTATGCGATTATTTCGCGACGGCTCAATGACATGGCTGACTAGAAGGGTATTAGTTAATTTTCAAAGTATTGTTGGAATTTTTTGTCTGTGATATTATTGTCTTTGCTAGCTATGAATTGTTTCAGGCGTTCAACTCGGGTGTCGAACAATATATTCAACCAATGCCAACAGTGTCCGGTAAGTATGCGAAACGGCCTGGTATATTTCCGAACCATGTCACTCGTCTTTTAAATTGTTGTGCACCTTTGTTGTGAGGCTTTCAAAGTCTGATACATCCGGTGTATTACCAGAATATTTGAATCGAGCGGATGTGGTTCTAGAGGTATATAATTCCTTTTTCCTGCTGTTAACTTCTCTGTGCAATATTCATTGTTTCGCTTTATTATACAAGCTACAAAAATCAAAGAGAGATAGACCGAGGTAGGTTTCATTGTCAAACATTCTATTGGAAGTTTATTTGTATATAACTTGTAATTGGGGAACTAATTTGCACAACACGAATTATGTTGATATTATTATTATTCTGACGTTTCTATATAAATTTATGTAAATTTATATATTATACAAAACTACACAGCTGTGGTAACATCATATTTCGCGAGGGACGAAGTTTCGCGCACGGTTACACTACATAAAATTGCACTATTGCACATGTTGAGCTAGAAATATAAGTGGCGCAAAAATGCGTGATTATATCTTTAGCGCGAAAATCTGTCCCGCGAAACATAAAGATGTCCCTGATGAAAACTGTGAGATAAATGAGTTCATGAGCTATTACTTGTGTATATTAATTGTTACTTTTGTGATTTGTAATAAACCAAAAAGATAATAAAGTATATCACATTGATAATAATTGTATTTATTGAGAACCACATTTCATTCTGTTCAGGAGGATACAAATATTCTAAACTAATTTACACATTACAATGTTCTAACTACACCAATCATATTTTTTTCAATTTCTCAGCAAGGAATCGGGATATACACTTCAAACTTGAAATATTATAAGGTACATACTTATTGCCTACACCCCTGATAATTGTTAGTTAAATTTATTTACTTTCAAACCATTATCTACCAAATCCTCATTATAATAAATAAAGAGACCCTTAGTTATAAGCTACCAAATTATACATTATCACTAACGGTTCCTTTTTATAATTAATTTTCTGGTAGCAAATTCTTTTATCTTTTATCTTTCCTAATCTGCCAGTAATCTCGGACCCCTGGTGGGAACAGAGACGCCTAGGTGTGACATGCAATGGTGTATTGGCATTAACGTGTCATATGTGTGCTACTGGTATTGCACTGGATAAACATTTGGCAAGAAGTTCGCGAGTATGCCCTAAAAACAAAGTATTCATTTCCATTGCGTGCGCTGGAATTTACATTGCGCAAGATTTATCATATGTTTTTCAATATCATTTTCTAATCTAAAACTTGGACACTTGACAAATTGTTTTTGATTGATAAAATATTCAATAATTGTTATTAAATCTTATAATGGGCAACTTAATATCAATTAAAACATACTCTTTATTTCCATTGCGTACACGTGAATTTCCATTGCGCACGAGTTTTAAGGATTATTTCATATATATTGGAAACCTGAACACTAAGACATTGTTTAAAAAAATATTTCATGATTATGAACGATGAAATATTTTTAAAACATCATTTATGAGTTAATTTTAATTAAAATATTCGAGAATAGCAATAAAATCACGATCTTCATTTCCATGGCGTCCACAGGAATTTCCATTGCGCAAGAACTATTAAGGTATTTCATTAATATTTACCAATCTGAAACCTGGAAACTTGGTTTAAATTAAAAATAACATGTTTTTGGTTGATATAATATTCAATCTTTGTTATAAATTCTGATTAAAAACAAATATTTGACAAAATAAATATTCTTTATTTCCATTGCGTACACGTGAATTTCCATTGCGCACGAGTTTTGAGGATTATTTCATATATATTGGAAACCTGAACACTAAGACATTATTAAAAAAATATTTCATGTTGATGACCGATGAAATATTATTAAAACATCATTTATAAGTTAATTTTAAATAATATATTCGAGAATAGCAATAAAATCACGATCTTCATTTCATTGCGTCCACAGGAATTTCCTTTGCACAAGAATTATTAAGGTATTTCATGAATATTTACGAATCTGAAACCTGGACACTTGGTTTAAATTAAAAATAACATGTTTTTGGTTGATATAATATTCAATCTTTGTTATAAATTCTTATAAAAAAACAAATATTTACATAAAATAAATATTTTTTATTTCCATTGCGTATTTTGTTTCCATTGCGGTCCATTTTTCCATTGCGTATTTTATACCTACCGCTTGAGGGTCGTTTTCAAGGACGAAAATTTGGAAAATAATTGCAGAAAACCCAATATTTTGAGGCATACTGGCTGGATGGTAATGAATTTAATACCGAGCAATGTTGTAAATAGTTTACATTAGCTCTAAGTATTTGTTAATTACCACTGGCTTATTACATCATTCAGGAATGAGGGACTTGGTTTGTAAATTATGGACAGTCATTACCCGGTGCTACTAATCACCCCAGGACACCCCACACCACCCCAAGACACCCCAAGACTCTAAAAAATCGCTATATATCATTTAAAAAATAAATTTAGGGGACATATAAGCCTAAATTAATGTTGATTTTATTATTAGATTTTTGTAACCGCATGGTCAGTTACCCGTCCCAGCCCTATGAGCCAAAAAGTTTTAGAAATGAGTCACCAGAACCCCAAACATTCTTTGAAAGTGTCTGTTGTAAAAGGAAATTTCTCATTATTCATTTTATCACTCATCATGGTGACTTTTGAAAGAACTATCTTGAATACCCCTTATTTTACTGATTGATAAATCAAAGTGGATATAAGATTATAAATTCTTTATTTACATTATTTAGTAGACACATCTCAAATAAATTCTTTATTAATATTTTAATATTCTTAATCATTAATATTTTTCTTATTTGTTCAGCAAAACATGTTAATTCTTGTTTGTGAAATGAAAACCAGGCAGTATTTTGTATAAATCTTACTTATTTCATTAGAATTAAGTTTTCCATGCATTGATTGTAAATAAAGAGACTCATTGGTATGGTTACTTTTATGTTTATAAGTTAATGCAATCTGTGAATAAAGGAATTCCAATAGCTAAAATACACATGCATTTCCACAACAACAAAAACAGTTAAAATTTCAAGTAGTAATATGTTTACCGATGAGTAAAATGTGGCTTTAATTTATCATTCTATGTATAACAACACATTGGATGACATTAAACAATAAAAGTGGGTGGGGTAATTCTACATTAACTGATGTTCTTAACATTAAATAAAATTATAGGATCATAAAATTTTCAACAAATCTTTTTCTCCATTAAAGACAGTGTACTTATCAAACTACTATTAATATTTGTCATTAAAACCCTAAAAATGCAATAATTTAATTTGTATGATATTTTGTTCATTTTTTTTAAAGAACTGCTCATTTAGACAGCCAAACTGAAAATTTTTCATGATGACCTATCAAATTTTTTATTTCAATGTATTATTATTATTGGTCCAAGTCATCATCACTTACATATTCAAAACTGACATTGGGGGGCCTTCTGCGTTCTATGAATGGATCTCTAGTTGTAGACTTATTTATGATATTACACAAGTTTGGCAAGTTATTTTGAATTCTTAATATATCCACTTAAGAACAACACATAATGAAGGATTGTGGGTAAAGTTACAAAAAATTGTGACCTTTGACCATCAGCTTGGAGTGACAATATTTCCAAGTTTTGTTTCTCTCAATCTGTTTTGTGATGTTAAACTAATTAATCTCCAAATACCTTAGTTATTGACTTAAGTTTCAAACTGTCAGGGACAGACAGACAGACAGACGAACAGCCATACAAAAAAGTTGTACAAAGACACAAAATATTATCTTTATCCTTCATCCTTTGGCATGATGATAATTAGTATATAAAAAAGTGAAATGTGGCTATCATGTATCATTCTATAAATGTTTATCAAAACACATTAAAATGATAAAAAGTGGGTGGGGTATTTCTACATTAATTCAAGCTTTTAACACTACATAAAATTTTATGAGCATTAAAATGTTCTAAAAATCATTTTCTCTATGAAAGACGGTGAACATACCAACTTACTAATTCCATTTTTCAGTAAAACATTTAAAAAGTGCAAAATTTAATGTATATGATATTTTGATGCTTTTGTTGCTTTTTTCAGAGAAATGCTCATCAATTAGACAGCCGTATAGAAAAATTTAGCACGGTGACCTATCAATTTCTTCATTTATATTTTTAGTCACAGTTATGATCTCTTACATACTCAAAACTTAAAAAAATATGAATAGTCTGGAATGTAAAATTTAGTTGTTTTGTTGGACAATATGCTTTTTTTACATATTGTTAAAATGTACTGCATGCAAACTTTGTCTACCTCTTTGTGAGGATGATTTGCAATATTTTCAACACTTGAAATGTGTAAATAATTAATTTATATGATAAAATAAACTATTTGGTGATAAAATAAATATTCATTTATTTCATTTGTTGTGTTAAATATATAAATTAACAAATTATTTTATGTAACCCCCCATTTTTCATACTGTTATTTGTGTCCATTTTTTCAATATAGGTGGTGTGTTAAATATTCAAATATCTAAAAAAATGCACGGTGACCCCCACTTTTTTTTACATTTTCATGCTTGGTATTGAAGTGCCTTTCAGCATGCAAATTATGAAAACCATCTGAATATTTTGAAAAAATGGTCTAAACGAGCATACCTCCTTAACAGTGTCTAGTGGCCATTAACATTATACCAGTTAAAACAATGGAAACAATAACATATGATAAAGTACAGATAACAATAGACCAAGTTACATACCAATTGTGGATTGGACTTTCACTCCAACTCTTCTCTCTCATCTACTCTCTGTGACAGTGTTAGCTGGTTACACAGGTTACTGAAAGTTACAAAACCAGTGCATAATAGAAGACAGTGATTATTAATAATAACTGCAGAAAATATGCTGCCATCTTGAATTCCAACACTCAAGAAAGAAACTCCAAATAAACTAATAAAACTCTCCAAAACTGTACTTTATAAAACAATTACAATAAAGGTTAGCAATTGCATCATTAAAACAATAAAAAGTAACTAACCATGAATTATCCAGTTTCCTAATTTACTGATTTTATTACAAAGTACAAAAATGCCCAATGTGCAACATTACACAATGGCTGACCAAAACGTTCTGACAAAATTTAACCTCACATGACCTTACTTTGGAGGGAAATTAAACGCTTGACTAATTACAATGGTAATGAAAGGGAGATAACTTCAAAAATGGTAAAACTTAATACAAACTGAATTATCTCTCTTAAATGAATAAAATCTCAACTGGGCTACATACATATTTATTTCAAGACATATTGAGCAGTACACAGATCATTAATCTATAAAGTTTAACAATATTTAAATTAAAAATACACCAGCATCAATACCCTTATTTCCTTTAGTAACATAATTCTTATATATTACCTATTTTAATACAAGATACAGACAAGTGCAGGAAGGTTGTTATACTGGATTAAGATACTGGTTTATTAAAACAAAACTGGCACTGTTTACTGTTTTATCAAAGCAACAGTCATATTACCTCATCTTTCTTATGGTTATAACAGTCGCTACGCATCAATTACACGTAATTTTAATGGAGACGTATATTGCTTGTCCTTGAATAAAATAAATAATAAAAAATCAATATGATACCATGAATAAAACACATTTATTTACTAATAATATTCTTAACAACACACTAATAGCTTTAAAATGCAAATAATTTAATAGCTTTTTATTACTAACTTGAATTTCATAATTTCTGAGTCACCTTTTTTTGAGAACAATTGATTAAATTTATCACCAGAATCACTATTTCTTAAGGATATAATTGTAACTTAATACAGAAATTCATCTTAAAATGTCTCTTTTACAAACAAGTGCAGGCTGATTGTGTGTTGGTTCTTAAAATACATTATTGTTGCAATTTATCATGAAAGAAGGTATGTAATTTATATCGCTATTGTGCAGTAACTAAAATTGTTAAATACGTTCTTTTGGGTAACATATTTGAAAATGGTGATTTACGATATGGTATTTATTTTTATTTTTATATATTTTATTTATTTATTTTTTAAGAAGTGTGTCTCAATGTGACTTTATTACATTTAAATACTGCATTATTATATATATTAATAAATAAAACAAATAAAATAGAAATTACTTGCTAATGCAAGTAAGAAATGTTTCATACCACTTATTAAACTAGGTTTTGAAGTGAAGTAACATATCTTAATGACTATTTATAGACCTATACCTTAGGTTGCAGATGTTTTACTGCATTAAAAATTAAAAAAAACATCTTCCTGGTGTAGAAAAAATAGGTTTATTTCAGAACTTTTATACTTGGCAATTATTTCTTCATAGCATAAAATTTTCTCAAAGGTCACATATTCAAACAGGGATTACGGTAAAACTCCCCACTCGCCAGAAAGCAAACAAATTGCAAAAGGCGAAGAATGGCATAGGCTTTCGGAAAAACATATCCTTCAAAATTCCCCACAGTGGTGGGGGTCTATTGGCAGCTCAAGATCTAATACATTATGTCCTGTTTTCCAATTTTCTTTTCTTTCGGTAACATATTTCAATATAGCGTTACGGGCTTATGTCCCAATGTATATCACTGTATTACATTTGTCCTAAATTCTCATTATCTTACTATATTTTACTTATAAGCACAAATAACTTGCTACTGCACGTAAGAAATGTTTAACACATCTTATTTTACTAGGTTTTTATGTTAGGTAACATAACTTAATCACTATTTTAGACCAATACCTTAGGTTACAGATGTTTTATTGCATTACAGCTAAGCCTGCGATTCGGTTCCCCGATTTTGCGTGAGAAACCTTGCGACGAACGATAATGCTCGCGCAGCGTGTAACGTAAAGCGTGGACCGTGAACCGTGAACCGTGATACTACAGCGCATGCGCACCGTGAAACCGCTCATGTCATTGCGCATGCGCACCGTGAAACCGTGAGATCTCAATACGCATGCGCACCGTGAAGCGTTAATTCATAAAAACAAAACTTAATAATGGCCATTTCTCGAACACATCCAAACAATTGCTATTTATCAAGGAATGTTTACTGTTTATTTGTCATATCTAATATGAAAACCGAAACAAGTCTACGAAAATAACACTTGCATATAAGGCAATCTGTATTTTGTTTTGAAAAAGGTCGTAGGCCGAAACGTACAGAGTTCAAGATTGAAATGATTTTGTTTATTATATCCCTTATGATTATTATTAAAGTCTATTCCCCGAAAATCAGTTAATACTAGAGAAGAAGGTTAAGATTTAATTTACCGAACTTAATTGGTACCCGACATTTTTAAGTCGGATAAATTTTGCGGAGATTCGACACATCCAGCACTATTCGCTCAATATATTAAGGTTAATTTTGACCTGAAAGTGATCAAGACAACAAACACATCGGTCTTATCAGGATCTATGCAAGCCCTCTCTAGTTTAATAAGGTTATTCTTGACTAAATGTGGATGGTGCAAATTCTGATCAGACAGCACTAAAGTACAGAATGATCTGGATCTACAACATGTTTTTGACTTCCTTGCAGCTTGGGTATGCACAATAGTCGCATTTCATCTCATTGCGTTATTTCTAGCTAAAAAATATAGCAGTATGTGGATCCTTATCAGACAGCATGTATGTGCATGCTGATCTGGATCTACACTAGCTGCAATGAGATTGATCGGGGCTTTTCTAGATGCTTTTAATAATTCACATGATTATTCTTGACCAAGATTTGTCTAGATTTATAAAGTTTTATTCCTGACCATTCAATAAATGGATGGTGTAAATCCTGATCAGACTGCACAAAGCACAGGCAGACCTGGAACTACAGTGGACTCCCATCTGTGTTGCTTGATTAGCTAGGAAATAAACTAGTCGCTTTCTTGTCACAAAGGTTATTTTTGACCCAAAAATTGAACAGTACGAGGATCCTTATCAGTCGGCATGGATGTGCATGCTAATCTAGATCTACACTAGTCTGATACATCATTGAGTCTGATTGGGGTTTCATTCAATGCTTCTAGATTTACAAGATTATTATTGACAAGGTCATGTCTACATTCATAAGTTTATAACTGACCAATAAGACTTCCTGACTTCACGAATGTACAGGCAGATCTGGATCTGTGGTGCGCAGATCGCTGTGGTTTATCAGCTAGGATATAAACTAGTCGCTTCTCGTCCCATAAGGTTATTTCTGACCAAGAATGAATCAGTGTGGATTCTTAACAGATGGCACAGATGTGCAGGCTGATGTGGATCTACACTGATGGCCACTAGATATAATCTGTTAATTCCTTGTTTTTATTTCTTTCCTGAATTATGTTCAGGTTTATGTAAGATGGGCACAAATTTGCTGCATCTGAATTGGCTTTTCAATATATATAATAAAAGGTTGTTTTTTTACACTTACTAGTGTGTGTGTGTGTGTGTGTGTGTATGTGTTTTTGTGTTTATTTAAAGACGTCCTTAGCAGATCATATGGGCGTCTGTCTATTATTATTATATAACTATATTTAGAGTGCTCATTTTAAAAATCTAATGTACACTTACTACAGCAAAGACCTATATTATATGTAAGTAGATATGCATCATCGCATTTTCTCGCCTATGCACGTGGCCTGCGTTATCTTGAATCACAAGATCGCCATTTTTGATACCGAAAGCCTTCATCAATTTTGTCTATCATTAAAGTTTGTTTAATGAATTTTAAATACAAATTTGACTTGCATTAATTTAAAGAAAGATGCATATTCTTTATCATTAAACTCAGGTTCACTATTTACTTATTGATATAAAAATCAAAATCACCAAAATTGCACCATGTAACCGTTCAAAGTGCGTTATCCTGCAGAAAGCAAACATACAAATTTGAAATGCCGATCACATTAGGGCCTTAAAATGATGTAATAATTTAGTCAATGTGTTCAAGAAGTATATCAAAATAACGTAATAACATGAAGATCGATTAAAAGTGATGTAAACATGATTAAAATCCAGTTAACACGTAATTATCAGCTACAATATGGTGGATTATATCAAGTGAAAATAGCAATTTGTTACGTGAAGTAATTCTCGTCCAGTCCACATATCAAAATGAGATTTACTAGATCAGTTAAAGAGCGATGCGAATCTGTGTCTTTGACTAGAGCAAAATGCAGACGACAAAGTGAGTGAAATAGTTAAAAAATATTCTGGCTTTAAGGCTGTAAAGATTCAATGGTGCATCAAATAATAGTGATCAAAGTGAGATGATGTTAACCGTGGTATCCCCATTATCATTATTTGTCTTTGGCAAAAGGAAAAAAAGAACCTTTTTAAATAAGACCAGATCATGCAGTCCTACTGTAAATTATACATTACACAACTATGTTTAACCATTTACTTCACATACTGGTATACAGGCTTAAAAGAGTTTGCAGTGTTGATCCAGATCAGCCTGCACATATATGTGGTCGGATCTGGATCTGCACTGGTCACATCTTGATTAGAAATAAACTAAGAAATGCGAACAGTGTTGATCCGAATCAAATGTGCTCGCTGATAGTGATCTACTATGTTGGTTCATGCAACAAAGGCGTATCTATGGAGTAAAAGGTTAAATCCCATTTTTATGTAAAAACATCAGGATTACATATAGATTTAGATTTTGTTTCATATTCAGTCTTGATATAGAAAATAACAATACAAACAGTAGTAAGAAAAAAAAAATTTAATATCACAAAAACAACAGAGAAGTACATGTCATCATATCAGAAATACCTTGCTTATACAAATGTAGCATTGCAGGTTGCCTAGAGAGTAACAGTCCTATTCTTTGAATAATCAAGCTAAAAAACATTGAAAGTACATACATTGAAGTACAAAGTTGTATCTATGAAGTAAATGCATAGGGTTAACCCTTTCCTCCATAGATACACCTTTATTGCTTGGGCGAACAGTTTAGATCCAGATCAGCCAGCACAGCCGTACTGTCTGATCAGGATCTAAACTGTTCGCTTTTTGATTCATTAGGTTATTTCTGACCAGAATGCGACCAGTGCAGATCCTGATAAGATGCACAGAGATGTGCTGATCTGGATCTACACTGGTCACACATGCGTAAAAATGCGTATATATGGAGGAAAGAGTTAAACAACTCTTACCAATGACTAGATGATCCCCCAAACTATTTTGAGACAAAATAATGGATGTTAATAGTTATGTAATACACGAGTAAACAGCAAACGAGCAGCCCCGTTTTCTTTATGAGATTTAATTAGATAAATTCAAGTTAAATTAATTATGTGTATCAGCTATGTAGCTTAGTGTCTTTAAAATGTTTTAAAGATGATTCATTAGCTGCTGGTTGCCATTGGATGCAGACTTGCTGTTTGCTGCTTCACTCGCAAATCTGGATCTCTGGATGCTGGCTCAACGGTTGAATTATTTAGTTCTGTGGCTGCTGGATGCTTTGGCGAGGAGACATTACAGGAAAGTGCTGACTGACATGTGAAACACATAATTTTTGCTTGAGACAGAATTCTTGCTTTATTTTTGCTGGCAACTAGGTATCAATGAAAGACTGTGAGGTTTCTGTCCTGCTTGGGAAGTAGTATTCTTCAGAGGAGTCTTCAATCAGTAGCTTAAATTAAGTAGTTTCTTGCTGGAATATGCCTTGATGTTTGCATAATAATAACACTTTAGACTGTTCGACGTACAAGGCTCCACTGGCTGCTGGCTTGTGGAAATCTTCTTGACAACTTCATAAAGTTTTAATATTTTTTCCAATATCTTCAAGAATGCATTGTTAATTTCAATGTCTTTCACTTTCTCAAGATTCAAACAAAATACTTTCCACATCATAAGTCTGCATAGCGACATTCACTATATATTTTGATAATAATCAAATCTGTTGTACAACACAGTCCATCTCAAAAGTTGCAAGATGTTTAGTCATACTGGATTTCTTTTTGGGTGATGTGTCGAAATAGAAGTTTCCATATGCCCTCATAAAACTCTACAAGTTCTCTTTCCCGTTGCCCTGAAAAAGAAGTAAGGTGTTTAAAAAGTGTGAAAAGACAAAGTTGATGCATGAATATATAATATGCTGTCTGCTGGCAACAAAATTGAAATATTTGCCTGTGCTTTATAATGTATGATAAAAATGGTGTAATATAGAATAACAAATGTAACATATCCTCACTATCTGATCTGGATCTACACTTTTCTTTTTCTTAGTAAGAAATTATCTATTGAATCAAAAAGTGAAGTGTAGATCCTGACAAGATGGCACAGCTGTTTTAGCTGTTCTGGATCTACATTGTTCACCTATGGATAACAGCCTTATTCCGTTGAGCAGATAGGCTGGGAAAAGCTTAGGTTGTGAGAACAGAGAGAAGTTTCTAGTTTAGGGAGAAGTCATGGACCTGCTCACCTATTAAATAAGAAACATACAAGAAAACACTTCTGCATTGTAACTGCATGTATGCACAAGTCTATATACATTGTTTGTAAGTGACCTGCGATCGGAATGAAGTGAGAAAGATTGTTGTTGTTGTTTGTCTTTGGGGTCTAAACTGGGTATACTTCAGCATTAGAGCTGACCTGGGAGTTGGAAAATTAATTAGCTCAATGTACATGTGTAGACACACCTCTATAACATCCACTCTGCCCAGGGGTCCACTCTGCCAGGTGCTTAGCAGAGGGCAACAGTAGTACTTTCCATACATACTTTATGATGTCAAATACAACACAGCAAATAGTTCTTATTAGTTTAAACTTATTTATTTTACATCGATTGTGAAACAAGTTATTCCAACTCATATTAACCATGCTCGATGACTGCTTCCTGGGTTACCAACCAGTACTCGCGCCGAATGTGGATTGAGGAAACTGCAGACGAACCTCATCCCTGATGGGACTCGAACACGCAGTCTCCGGATCTGGAGTGGGACGCTCTACACCTAGACCACTGATCTTCTTCCAAAAATAGTTCTTATTCTTTATGTATCCAGTATTTTAAAATACCATATATCCCAATATAATTGTCCAAGTAATATTTCTTAAACAACCAATAAAATTCTATGTAGCCAATATGCAAAAATAAACCCCCCTAAACCCTAATCAGTCTGTGGCTTGACACTTAGTTAATCAAATACAGTGAAACCTCTCTATTACGGAAACTTAAGGGACTGAGGGAAAGTGTCCTTCATAGTGGATTCTCCGTAATTAGGAGTTTGAATCTAACAGAAGAGAACATGTCTGTTCTTTAAAAAATTGTCCGTAATATCGGGGTGCCCGTAATATCGGGTGTCTGTAATGAGGGGTTTTACTGTACCTGTCATTTTGCAGCCAAGCTGATAAAACAAAAGGAAATTTCTTTGTACATGTAGATTAATTGCAATTAAGTTCCACAGATAATTTACTTAGTCTGTCAAAAATTAAGAAGTTTGATAAACTAAAATTTTTACCAATAACATAATTATAGAAAATATTATTAAGACTGAATCTATAAAATTTGCATTTCTTAAACTCTTGAAACTTTTATTATGTAATGATAAGTGGGGTCCACTTATTAAACGGTGGCAGACCTTACAGTGCAGCTTTTAGGGATGAAAGTGCCATAAGTACATTATTTAAATAAAAATTAAACATGTACTAGTAATTCTCATTTCAGGCCATTAAGCATGTGATTATTTACTTTCACTGTTTTGTCATTCTGTTTAACCTTTTCCTCCATAGACTCACCTTTATTGCGTGGTCGAACAGTGTAGATCATGATCAGCCGGCACATCCATGCCATCTGATCAGGATCTGCACTGTTGGCTTTAAGATTTGTAAGGTTTTTTCTGACCAAAATGAGACCAGTGCAGATCCTGATCAGACTGCACAGATGTGCCGGCTGATCTGGATCTATACAGGTTGCTCATGTGTAAAAATGCTTAAAGATGGAGGAATGGGTTAAACCATATACATTTATTTCCTATTATTTTTAAAATTAAATAAAGAATTATGCATAAGGTCATGAATGTGAAGCGTTATTTTATGTTTTGAGCACTTATTTATCTATGATGCAGTAGTCACAACAATTAGTTTAGTAACAGTTAATAATGCCATAATGATGCTTTTTTCACAAACCAATAGCACTGGTCCATTTACAAAATAAATATTAAGTAACTTTTGATATTTCCGGCTTGATAATCAATCAGATTATCAATATGTAAAACCTGTGCAAAATCAATGGATACCTGTATTCTTTTAAAACTGTTAAACCTTCAGCTTAAAGATACAGCTTAAATCACATGGGTGAACACTTTAGATCCAGATCAGCCTGGATATCACCGATGAAGGTCTTCAATTCCCATTTTCAGAAAAAAACAACAAGATTAGATGAACAAGAAGCCACCAGACTAGATTCAGATCAAACTCCTTGGATGTGCTGTCTGATCTGCATCCATCCTGGTTGCACATGGAATATGAGCCATATCCCATTGATTGAAGTAATAGAGATGATTAACCCTTTATGCCATATAATTATACGCCTTTTGTTACATGTGTGACCGAAGTAGATCCAGATCAGCTGGCTCATCCAGTAATCAAAAAACAAACAGTGCAGATCCTGATCAGTTGGATTTTTTTAATGGTAAAGTCTTTTTCTGCAAATTTTATGCAATAACTTACATTATTGATATGTGTGACATCTTTGCTTGACACAAATCACTTAAGAATAAATGACTTCTGTCAACTTGGAGTGAAAAGTGCATAATATAATAGAAATTCAAACTTATATTCTTTAAATAATATCTCTTTTTTCATCTGAGTTTTTTTTTCTTTTGCCACTTATAACATATCAAAACTATAAAATAAAAGTAAACCAGTATGCTAAATCAACATCTTCAAATATACAGGAGGGATGTTACAAAAAATCAATTGTTCTATTGAAATAATGTTTTATCTTTAGATTTCTGCTTTTTGAAGTATTTTTACAATAAAAAATGAATCATTAGAAAATAATATGATTTTAACTTGTTTTCAACTTTCCTCTGGCTTGAATAAAAAAACAAAGTGAAACAACATTTCATTTGCACTTATTTCAGTTGAGAACATTAAATAAATCAATAGTGTCTTACTACACTGATAACATCAAATATTATTATAGTATAAAGTCAGTTCCTTAAAACAACACTTCTACTCTAAATTAACATATCTTTAATCTCTCATAAAGTAAACTACTTATCTTCAAAAGGATATTTATGACACCCCCTGCTGACCTAGTCTGATAAGATCAGTGTCTTGCTGATTATATTATGTAACATGGTCATAAAACACAAGGCTCTTTAAGTAATTAGCATTATGTTAAAAAAAGAACAGTGCCTGGTTAAAAATAATTGGATGGGAGTGTTAAAACTAGGTATATCATCATCCCAAACAATGAATACAGTCCAAAAAGAGTGTAGTTATGAAAATAAGAAAGGCTGCACTTAAAGATCTTTAATCAGACACTTTTTCATGTTCAAATCTATTTGTTGTACTTAAAATTTCAGTTAAATTACAACACTGATTTTTGTTTTCAGTCCCCAAGTCTTAGGTTCAAACCTGTCCAGTCTTTTATTGACAACACATGGGCACTTAATTAAAAATTTAAATAGCAAATTAAATTCCTACTAATTGTATAAGACCCCAATGACTAAAATTAATTTGCTGAAAAAGTGTTAGTGGTAAGTGAAACATAGCTTTAAATTTTGTGCAGCTTTACAAAAATGATTTTATGTGCTGACAATATATAATAGGTGTGACAGCAGACCTCCAAATAATATTTGATGCAAATAGGTATGGATATTTACCCATTGAATTTTGATTTTTAAGGGCATTTTACCAAATTAAAGGAGTACTGAGTTAACTTACAACTGTTTCATCATAGTAAATGTTTAAAACAAGAAATAACAACATGAATATTACCATACTTATGTATAGAATCTGCAGCTTGAATATCTTTTTAGACTTAACCTTTGTTAAGTATGTGGAGAAAATAAATATAAAGCACTTTGCCATATTCTTAAAATAAAAGCATACCCATACTAGTACTTATAAAATTCAAATACAATTTACCAAATATCAAAATAGTTTTTCAGAAATTTCCCCTCTGATCTGGAGCTTTGCGTGGTGGTATCGACAAACAAGTAGTACCAATAAGTTTGGTGTGATCTCTAAGTGATGATTATTTTAGAATATGAAAATAATTTAATTCAGACACATCTGTCACCCCATCAATACTGTTTACATATCATGTGCAATTAGGGATGATCCAGATCAACCTACCCATCCATTCTATAAGACCTGGATCAACACAGTTATCATCCTGGTCAGAAATGAAATAATTCCTTAGATATATTTTGAAATCAACAAAGGATGCCCATGTGTTTTCAGGCTCTCCAGCAGTATGTTATGAAAAACTAGGAGAAAACTAGGAAGCAACAGCACAAAAAACTAGGAGAAAACTAGGAAAAACTAGGAGGAAATTGTAAAAAACTAGGAACTTTTTAAAGTTATCGCTTTACCGTGTCATCTTTGCATATATAAATTTACCATTCATGCAGATTCAGAGGCTGATGAGCTGACTACTTCCTTGCTAAATCAGGTCTGGCTTACTGTTGTCAAACATAAGCCAATGTTTTTTTATTCATTAATAAACATTAACAATTAACAAACCAGAGTTAACCTGTTAAGTTCTTAAACATTCATATTCATATATATACACGATAATGACTGCTGTATATACTGTTATTGTTACAAAAAGAATCTTTTAGGTAGTAATACGCACAGTGTTCAACAAACATTTTAGAAACAATGCCAGGTGTTAAAAATGCCTGTCATTTTGCCATTATCTTAATAAAAAAATTAACTATTTGAATAACGTACATAAATGTAAGTACATCAGTTTTTTAAGTTATATATAATTTTATACATACAGCTACAAGGGTGCTTCAGGAGGAATTTTTAAAAAAAAATCCTGAAAATTATGCTTGGGATTTGGGTCCATCATTTGGACCACTGTTGTGTCCAAGGTAAAGCCCTGGCCAGGGGGGCCAGAGGCCCCCAGAAACTCTTAAATTAAGCAGTAAGCAAGAACTGAAAGTGTGTTTTCCAGGTAAAACAACTTGTCAGGTCAAAAAAAAATTCTGTGGGACCCGTACTTTATTGTCTTGGCACAGCACTTATAATAAGCAACAACCGGAATATCAGGTTTCCTTAACCAAACTGGACCTATTTGTCACCCAGTTTGTTGACTCCTCTAGCCAGTCCCTATTACATTTATTTTAATATACTTTGTAGCAATTTGGAAACAAAACTTGATGTTTGAAACATTATCTTTCTTTTTTGCCGCTAATTATAGACTACATGTTTTTAATCAAAGACGGCCATATTATCACAGATACTTTGTAATGACAAAGTTCATTATATTTTGATGAAGTAAATCTAAATTATATCAGCCAATCAAATGAGTTTTTAGAAACACAAGACTTTGTAAGATAAGCACAACTTTATTTGAATTTAGATTTATATCTTTGTCATAGGACTGACTATGCCCCAAACAACTGATTTACATGATTTGGAAAACTACCTCTCCAGGCTAAGATACAATGGAAATTGCTCTAAACTCAGGGCTTTTTTCCTTCTTTAGTAGGGGCCGTTTATGGATGCCTTTCCCTCAGACAATTTCTTTAAAATCATGCAGTTTTCCCCAAAAAGTGACTTTACATCAGGTTTTTTTCATTCCCCTTCTGATTAAAAATGACGCTATTTTCCCCAATATTATAGGGCATGGGCCCCTTCCCCTGGCAGTGAAATAAAGCTTTTTCATTAATTATTCAATCATTTTCATTTTTATCTCTTTCTCATGTCATTTATATTTTTTATCTCTCTCTCATGTCATTTATATCTTCTACACATTTGTTAATTGCAATTGTTACTTAGTTCAGATTTATTTTTGCCACATCACGGAGACCTTGAGCAATGCCCATTTCTTTGAAATCCTTATTTTTTATAGCCTTAGATTTTTCTCTTTCAAAATCTTATTAGCCTTATCCACTTCAGCCTTGATCTCCTATTTATTTTTCTTAACCTTCTTTTCTTTATTTCTCGTCTTTCTGCTCTTTACAGCATCTAACGGTTGTTTCCAAAATGGATTAAGTAAGTGGAGAGGTAATGCACTTAACAGCTGTGTTGTAAAAATTTAACGTTGATCAACAGTACTAAAGAAATATGTAAAATTTAATGTTCTAATCTTTTTGTTGTTTGATTATTTGAAAACAAAGACATTAAAATTAAATAAATAACCCAAATTACAAATACTTTGAAATTTGGCAACAACTTAGTTTTGTCAGCAAAAGTATTAGGATAGAGTTTTAAGAGACATAACCAAACATTTAACTCACAATAAAAACAAATGGCATTGTTTCTAAATGTTGACAACACATAGTTAAAGACAACTCATTAAAATTAAGTTTTGATAAAAGCTTTCCTTAGTGAACAAAGGTTGAGATGGCTGGGTTATGCAACAATGACATCAGACCACACTGCCAGCATAGGAACATGTCAACTAAACAGCTTCTGAACATCTGCTGTAAAAATACTTTGCAAAACATGATTTAAAGGATTGCAACTTGTAATTATGAAAAAAATACTTCTTTATTTTAGTAAAAACTAGGAATACTAGGAGCTTTTTGTAAAAACTAGGAAAAACTAGGAGCCAATTAAAAAAACTAGGAAAAACTAGGAAAACTAGGAAAAACTAGGAACGCTGGAAAGCCTGTGTTTTGCACCAAAAAGTGCCTTACTTTTGAATTTTGTTACCGTTATTATTTACCTTGTCCATGTCTCAAAAAAAAGTTCAAGCATGAGCTTCAACATAGCAAATTCTTGGTAACAAAGCAACATCAAGCTTCAGAGAGGTCAAGGAACTTGAAACTTTTCAATAAATTACTTCAATTCAAATTTGCTGTACTGCAAGCTATTTTAAATTGAATACTTTGATTGTATTATTATTTTTAGGGTACTCTTTTCCCAGATTTCATTGACATGTTATCAAAAGGTAAATGTAACCATTTACTTTATGGGATATGGCAATTATCACATCAAAGAAAATTCTAGATCCTGATTCAGGGCTTTTTAGGGGGTTTTGGGGAAAAGGCCCCTGCTCAAAGTAGGAAATTTTGTATATGGAATACACTGGTTTTACACAGGTTGCAAACATAAATTCAAGGAATGTAGGTTTCAAAGATCACTGATCAAAATAAAACAAACTAATGATGTAATTTGAAAAGTTCCTTAATATATGTATTTTGTTTTTTTTTGTTTCTATTTTATAGGCAAAAAAGTTGTATCTGTTTAAATTGGGAATTTTTTACTAGAAATTGGGAAAAATGTGCCCCTTTTGGCATTGGGAATGGAGCCTATTATCGGCCCCATGAGACTAGATGAAAAATCACTGTGATTAGCCAATGGATCTGTGCAATTTGATAAAAAATGTTACTGTTTGCTTTTAAAATTTGTTTGTTTTTCAGGAAATATGGAATTGTATGCAAAAATAATTTAGGAAATACCAAACCCAATAATTACTTTTACGGATTTACAAATGAAGGCTTTCTTATTTACCTCAGATTATTAAAACACTGATTCTCAACATGTATATTTTCAATTCAATTTCAAATTTTAATTCAAAATGGATAATTGCTGTAATTATTATTATAATTTATTAAATTATTGATTATACTGAGGTTTTCACACTCTTGTCCGCAGAATCTGCTCTATTCCAAAATGATGCAAATAAGGATTAAGGTTACTTGTTTTGATTGTCAACATTCTATTTACCTGATTTTTATTTAAATCACACATCATATGTACAAAAAACATACAGACATTTTCCTAACATTCAAGATTCTGCCAATTTTAACGTTTTTTGATCCTGGCTAGACTGAAAACTTCCATTAAATTTGATAATAAATTTGGATTTACTCCACTCATAGCAAATTTATGTTTCCTTACTGGTTTAACGGGAAAGATTAATTAAAAGGATCTATCAACAACAATCAACACATGATTTGTAAGTTATGATTTTGTCTTCCAAATCAATGTGCAATTGGATGATGCATTTTTCTGTGATCTGTTTTCCTTGTTATCTTAACAGTAGAGTCAGGTTACCTATGCTGGGCCAGTTCCATAACTTATTCTCTACATCTATTTTATTCACCAACCGAACTTGAATTCACCATGTATTTACAAAATTACGTCACACATGCAAGCGCCTGGATAACGTCAGTTAATGGATAAAATCGGTGTGGTTTTCAACAGGTTCAAAAGAACTAAATTTCAGTAGATTTGGTCCAATGCTCAGGCCAAGTAGTTTACCAGCCAATTAATGGTAAACTTGATAATTTAGGTTATAAAAAAGTAGATCAATAATTAAATATCTTAAATAATGGGAGTTACTGACAGAGTTATTCATAATAATTGAGAACTTGCATCCACTTTTTATTTTGTTCTATAGATTTATACATACCTTCCTTGATACTGAATTCAGTGCTCACGCTGTCAGTCGACATTGTCGCCATTTGCGATAATTTTACGTTTTTGTCGATTATTTCAAAGAATTGGCGGTAAAATGTGGCGATTAAATAATTGTCAAAAAAGCAAGATATTGTTAGCTTATTTGCATTCGCTTTGCCCTGAGCGGTCGCCACATTCCTGATAATTGTGGGTCGTTAATCCCCTAATTGAACTAACAAAGTGTCACTTAAGATAATCAACTTGGCGTCCTTGCCGACGGGTTAATGATTAATGATTGAAATCGGTAAACTGGGCATTTCCATTACGTCATGACAAGGGAATTCTAAGGTTGATGCTATTTATAGCTATTATGGATTCCCCTATCATATGTTTAATAAAGCAGACAAATATTTTAAGAATAAGAATAAAAGTTGTGTTCTTTTTTTTCTAATCTAGTATTAAATACTGGCCAAATTCTAAATCCATTCTCAAAGCAAAAACCCAGCCGGATACTGTACCTCAAGTGATGAATAGGACGAAAATTCGCGGTACGAATTGCCGATTTTTTAACCATGTTAATGGAGAAAATACTTCCTATTTTCTCAAAAATGTGTTTAATCAGCTGCTTTGGTTATTTTTTGCCTTGGAAAATTTATTTCACATTGCAATTTTCTACTGGTTTATTAGTAATTACGTTTGTCATCCATTTTCGCGACGTCTATTTTTGACATACCATTATGGCATTAATCTAATCCAGAATCGTCTTTGCCACTACCCATTAGCATATAATATCATTCTAAGCAGAAAATTGATGTGAATTAAATTATTTTGCCCAAAACTTTAATGCAATATTTTACAATTTTGTTTGGTTAAGACTACTTTGAAGGTTAGACCTTTTTGGTATGTTTACATAGCAGTTCAATTGATTTTGTCTGCAATAGTGAAGTGAAGAATGCCTTATTATTAAAAATCATCAGTAATTTTACATAAAGCCAATTATTTTCATTGACTAGGTTAAATTAATAAAGTAATAATTAACAGTTAATCTTCATAACATAGATGTTATGTTAGATAAATCATGTTAATTAAAAAACAAAACAAATAATTATAATGCTATTTCCCACGCATGGGTAAACAACGCGTAAAACTTTGGCTATTAATTTATTTTTCAAAAATTTTGTGGCTATTATTTTAGAACAGCCAGCGTGAGCACTGGAATTTTCTTATTTCATCACTGCTGAATAAACAATTATAAAGAAGATGCAATTATTATCCATATAACTAATTACACAAAAGAATTTAAGTATAAAAAGATCTTTAATTAATTTTTGAGTTTAACAATTTTATCCTAGTACTCCAAGACTTGTGGTGCGGTTCTAGTCTTACCCCAGTGTTTATTTGGTGGGTGGGATGTTGATTTAGATGTCATTTTAAGAAATCATTTTATAATTTTTCAAGTAGATATTTAAGGTAACATTTTTTCTCAACGATTCCCTCCTGATTAAATGCACAGTATGTTTTTTTTAAGAATACATTTTGGTTTAGAGTTTTAGATAAATCAGCATCTGTTATTTCTTGAAAGCTATCGTCTGCTGTCTGTATTCAAGCGCTTTGATGATACTGAGCTTTCCTTTCTCCAATGTCATGTTGGATTAAACAAAAAAAACAAAACAATTTACTTTGTATTTCACACTTGAATTGGATATACAACAGTTGTAAACAAACGATGCAGAACATTGGACTGGCCGAGCTTAGGTAACTTGACTCTTAGTTATTTCGGACAACAAGCAATGTTTGTTTGTTTTTTTCGAAAACAGGGATACTTTGTGTTCTGGGTGATTAAAGTTGCATTTCATAATACAGATCGCCCATTTATTAGCTAAAATTGACCAAACCTGACATGCTGGCCAGAAAAGAACCTCTAATCAGGTGTCTGTGCAACCGGCCAGTTGAGCACACGCTTGCGAAATCTAATTACAATAATCAAAACTTCCAATTTTCAGGCATGACAGCAACCGTTTATACAGTTTTCGAAGTTTCTGACTGTGTTTTAATTGTTATATACAACATAGAGACTCACCATAAGTTTTGATTTATCGCAGATCATCAAAATATTCTTCACGTTTTCTACATGCATAGGCCTAGCATGAATAAAACCCAGATCAGCGAGCACAAATGTACTCAGTACAGTATATAAAACACAGAACACGGTCCAAGACAAGGGTCTATTTTTAAGCCCTTTAAAATATTAAGTAATTGTTTATTACGGATAATTTTTCGCATCAGATCTATTTCAAAAGACAATTAAATTCATTGAATTAACCACTAGGGTTTATTTTTAAGGGGCTCTTTAATATACAGTAATAAATATTTATTACCGGTAATTTCTTTCCATCAGAATTACTTCAAGGGACAATAAAATAACTAGGCTATGAACCGCTTTAGTTCAACATAGTTTTCGTGATCTGGTTTTTATAAATTTCACCGTACAGGGTTAGATGTACAAGGTGCGTATGTGGGGCATAATAGCGACACTGTTATCTCGTCCTCGTTACAATCCGTCTGCGATTTGATTGGTCACACGGTTCACGGTTAAACCGCTCTGTGATTTGATTGGTCACACGGTTAGAACCGTGAAACGCTAAAGCGTGCATCGTGAAACGTAAACCGCTTAGCGTGTACCGTGAAGCGTTTTGCGTGCGTGTCACGCCGATCAAAACCGATTTTACACGGAACCGAATCGCAGGCTTAGCTGTAGTAATGTAGATAAGAGCTTCCTGGTGTAGAAAAAATACGTTGATTTTAGAACTTTTATAATTGTCAAATATTTCATTCTTACACAAACTTTTTTTCAAAGGTAACATATTCAAACAGGCGTTACGGAAAAACGCCCCACTCGCCAGAGTGCAAACAAATTGCAAAATGCGTAGAATGGTATAGGCTTTCAGAAAAACATACCCTTCAAAATTCCCTAAGGGGGAGGGGGGAGGGGGGTCTATTGGCAGCTCAAGGTCTATTATGTTAATGTTATACTGACAACGCATATCGTAATTCAATCTCCTTCGCAGAGTTGTCGTTCCTTACACTCACTTTTCACCTCTGCGAAAGGCTCAATGTCAAAGATTTTGACCAAACTCGGCAGCCTTAATTTTAAACAGTCATAAATATGAATTTGAAATCTTGAGGCAAAACAAATGACAGAAATGTTCACTATCTTTCATTAAAACCGAAGAAACCCAAGCCATTTTAAATGTAATTGTTGAATTATTTCTTTGAGTTAAAGTAAAAGTAGTTGAAAGTGGTCCCAGCCTATAACAGAGGTGAATGTCATGAGCTGACAGTGTAAGAGAATGATTGTAATTGAGCACTCATAAGCAGTACGATTTAGTTTTCACAGGTTGTTCGAGAGAGAGAGAGAGAGCATGTTAAGTCATTTGAGTGATTTTTTTTTAACTTTCAAATTGCACCAAATTATATCTTAGATCTGACGTAACCACCTATTTAATTTATATATGACGCTGAGTAAACCTGTCCCATAGATATTACGGAACAAGTGAAATATACAGATCAGGAATGTCAATATCAGTGCCAAAGGTAATAAAACTGAGCATGAAAACCAGTCTCAAATCAAAAGCATCTGATTGGCTGAAATGGCGACTGGTAATGCCGGTCGTATTAAGCCTCTGCCATTTATTCGATACTTTATCACAGAAAACCCAGCGAAACATCACAAGCTGGTATAGGGAAAAGAGGCAAAACACTTCCATGATTAGCGTCAGCTGAGTATTTCTTTAACTGAACTTCCTCGATCGCTTTAATATCAATAACCTTCCGACGTGTTTGAAGATTGATTTAACGTTAATATTGTTCCACAGCGCATGCGCATGCAACTGTATGCTGGCAACGCCATTTATAAATAATTTACTAATGTAATCTCTCCAACCGAGGTAAACAAATCACAAAAGATTTGATCTTGAATATAATCATAACTACTTGCTTGTAGAGCAAACAGGCTCCATTTTCAAACATGTAGCAATATCAAAATAATACATAAGCTTAGTTTATAATCAATAATAATTTTGGCTCACACATTACGGGGTTATGTTATTATTGTTATAGACTCACTTTTTAAAGAGAAGCTTGTGAGACAAAAAAGTTTATTGTATATATCAGGAAAAACCACATCCTGAAGACACAGCCTCCCCACACAGTCAAAAGTAAAAAGAAAAAAAGAGCACAAGCAACGAACGATCAATTTCAAATGGACACCACAAACAATTAACGAAAATCAGAACCCTAGGGGTCACCTTACCTGTTTGTTCATATGAGAACCTGTTGGGGCAAGTGTGAGGTTGGTGCAGTCTACAACCTGGTTTAAACCTCGTTTGTGATTGACCGGTGTAGCGTGAAATCTCTCAGCCCGTGAGATCTGTCAGACATCCGGTTCCGGCTGATGAATTTCACGCCGCGAATCGTGATAAACGTCAGCCGTGAAAAATGTAAGACATTTCTAGACTAGATTCTGAAAGTCCAAAAGGGCTCAAAAATGAGTTTAGGTAGGGCCGACAAGATATACTTTTTATTTTGGTACCAAATTAAAGCCTATTATATGGCCAAACAATCTGGACTGGCCTGCAAAGAAAATTTTATTGCGAATCGTCGGAAAATAAGGGGAGATAACTCATGCCAAATCATACAAAAAAAATCAACAAAAAACTGATCAACTCAATGATATGACATATAATATAAAGACTTTTTTCTGTCTTCATTGAAACTTTGTCAAATAAGTTGCAGGATGCAATTTAAAGTCCAAGGTGATTGACTTATGTATATAATGTGTGAAAATCAAGATTTATTCCCCTTTATTTTATTGAAATATAATGTAAATCACTTATGTCCCATTTTCTTTTGCTAGAAAGTGATATTTCTAGTGATTTTTTAACTTAGAGAAAGGAATGATAGCACAAATTCTCTGAAAAAGCTTGTTAAACACCAATAACCACAGGTCAGATTATATACATTTAATTTCATACTTGAGAGCAAGACAGTTTGACAAACAGGACGTATTACAGACTTGTCGGTGGCAGGAATCGTCTACAAAATGTGATCAACTCTCTCAATAATAATACTTATTTGGTATTCGCCAAACTTGGTTTGAGTGATTACGACACTAATATTTTTAATAACCTGTCGGATTACTTCAGTCAGACTAGAGTTTTTGCCCTTTAATTACTAATTTTGACAAAATTAGTAATTAAAGGGCAATAACTCTATAGTGACTGAAGCAATCTGACGGGTTAACTCCTCCACATTTTAACGCGAAAACCTTTTGTGCAATCTTCAACAAACTTGCTTAGAATGTTTAAGGTAAAAATATCCAGTTCAGTAACTTGCAGATAGCTTTGAATACACTAGATAGTGTCCTCTAATGGCTGTTTTGACCAAATTAGGACTTCCAAGGCCCCAGTTTGTCAGAATGCTGTGGGCATTATATGTCTGCTAAAATCTAAACAAGATATTCTAGATTGCAGCAATGGCATTGGATTCATTGATATTTCATTGCCATTTTTAAATCAAATAAGCAATTGATGCTTTCTTGATTAAAATGACAATCTTCATCAAACTTAGTAAGAACATGTATGTACGTAATATCTTAGACAAGTTTGATAGCCAGTCAGATTGCTCTTGTCACTCTTGAGTTATGCCCTTCAACTACAAATATTTGACAAGTTACATAAATACCTAACAATACCTATATTTACTATCACTAAAATTTGTCCGACTGTTTAAGGGGACAGTAAAAGCTCAGCTATGTATGGTTACAAGCAAGATTACATTAGTTAAGTCACTGAGGAGTTATGGGCCTTTAATTGCCAAAACTTAAACAAATAAACAATTTCTGCTCTCTGACGGTTTTGTGGCAGTTTGACAATCTTGTTCTTTATTAGATGTATTAATCATTCTATTAAATCATTCGTTTAGAGCTCATTTGAAATAGCACAAGGGAGTCTTTAATACATAATTGTTATGGCTATCGATAAATATGCTTGTGGCTAGTGCTACACTTAAACTATAGTCAGACATACTCGCACATGTCCTTGACAAAATTCAAGCTTCTGAACGACAGTGCTATTCTAAGAGTAAGGTCTGGGTCCGTCTACGGGTAGTACTTCCAATGAATAAGGATGGTTCCTTTAGACAGAAGTCTCAAGAGTATTACAATAAGTGAAAAACAAAAAAAAAAACCTTCACATCTATGGTTTGTTATGTTTAATTATTACAGCTTCGTCTTGATCATTCTTTTTTTGCTTGAAACAATGAATCCATTTTCATTCACTAGTTTTAATAATACTAAGCTTGAAACATGGTTGAGGAACCTCATGGAGATTATGTGTTTCTGTAACCAGTTATTGTCTCAACAGTCGCTTTGCTTCAAATATGGCCTTAGTCTTTGTGAAAGGGAAGTGTCAGTCCTAGAAAAAAATGCTTAACCCCTTCTGAGCCTGAATAGAAACGTTTAAGTAGCAAGTTGGTTTTAAAACATTCTTTGAAATTGACTGAAAGGCAATCTGAAGCCATGCATGGTAGTACATGTACTCCCTTCTTTGGGTAGGACTGCATCTAGTATCTACTATGCTGGCAAGGGACCAAGAACCTAGGAACAGCGATGTGAAAATAATAGGTCCTATGAGTTATACTATCAGCTTGTAGTTGGTAACAGTATTTTAAACTTATTCCAGCTTCTGTCAAATTGTTGCAGTCCCTTCTGAATACTAGCACTACCCCTGTAATGGAGTGAGGGCCTGGGTCTGAAAGATATTATTCTTTAACAATACAAGTAGCCTACTAATTGCTAGAGTTAACTCTAATAATAGGTTTGAGGATCCTAGTTAAGGAAAGCATTGTCATCAGAACAAAGGGTCAAGATTCCTTCGTATGGTTACCTTATTCTAATTCTTGGATCCTGCATCCTTTTTATGCCCCTACTCTGAACGAGGAAGGTCCTTATAGAATGCCCTTGTCCATCCGTCCCTCCGTACTAACGAAACCTGTGACGCACATAACTCAAAAAGTATGAGAGCCACAATCATGAAACTTAACAGGTATGTTGACCATCAATGTGTAGTTGTGCACCTGGGGTTTTGTTTTGGGCCACGCCTGTTAAAACCAGAGTGATGTTACTTGTGCATTTCAATATAATGCATTTAGCATTTAATCTTGAGTCGCATGTAATTCCAAAAGTATGAAAGTCGCAGTCATGAAACTTTACAGGCATGTTGACAATCATGTGTAGTTGTGCACCTGGTGTTTTGTTTTTGGGCCACGCCTGTTAAGACCATAGTTATGCCCCCTTATGCATTTTAATATAATGCATTCAGTGTGTAATCTTGTGTCGTAGATAAGTCCAAAAGTATCAGTCACAGTAATGGAACTTTACAGGCATGTTGACCATCAAACTGCACTCATATTTAATATTGTGAACTGCAAATTCATCTGGGTATTTTTTCCTGAAAGTTTTCACCATTATATGTACTTTGACCACAATATTGGCGTGTTTCACAATGACAACTGAGAGTGGGGGGTCATCTCTGTCATATGGACATATCTCTAGTTAGACTTAAGAAAGAAAGAGTATAATTGCTTCATTAATTTAATAGTTTTGTTTTCTTTTCTATAAGTCTAGACTAAGAACAACTTTCGAATATTTTTACCTATCTTAAAAAGCAGTTGCTATAACATAGAACTGGGTAGTAACCCTTCTTAAACCTCTGGATAGTGTTACCATACGTCTCATGGCAAATACACTGGTGTCAAGAAGGTGCTTACGCTATTCTGTGGTGTTGGAAGCAAGGCCGTGTCATATTATAATGACTCTGCTAGCGTTTATAAGACTCCCTCGTTCTATATTGGGGGCAACGCTAGCATCCAGAAGTGACTGTTTCTCCATTTTACATAAGCAGTCCTATATTTCTCTAAGCTCGAACAATATATGCATGTATATTTTGACATATACAGGAAAACTACATGTACTTTACTTACTATCCTTAAAAGACTTACGATATTTTGGATTTTACTCTTTCCTTTACTAGGTTAAGCTATAAATTTCAAAATGTGCCATTCTTTTTCAAAATATGTAAAATGAAAACATTTAAAGGCAATACAATATTATGTTTTACTTACAACCAACAAGATTGTAGTCTTACTTGCTTGTATACTGAATATGTCAAGACCCTTCTGTTTTAGCATGATAAGGTGAAAACAATGGATAGACTTTTATAAAGTTATGCCTAGCTTCTTAAATGTTGCAGCACCTTTCAATATGAAACAAAATTACCCAGGCTTATTCTAATATTAGTGCAACCCTCAATATGGGAACTTGTCATTTGTCAATGCAACCATATGTAATGAAGTTGAAAACTGTTTCCTGAAGGAAAAGAAGTTAAGTTTGCAAGATCTCATTGTGTTTTATTATTTAAAGATACATACCCGCAATTTTCCTGTAATTTAGTAAAAGTAAACTTAACATCTTACAAGACAAAACATCTGAAATATCTTCATTAAACACGTGTTTCAAAATAACAGTAATATTAATCTAATGTTAAATTACTTCACTTTTTATTTCAAGAAATTAGTTACCATCAGTATTCAGTTAATCAACTGGCTAATTTACCGTTACGCTGTTATACGTCATTATGTGACTGTACAAAAAATACAACAGGCACTCTGATTTGCATAACTGTTAGGATGTTCAAATCAAATGCCTTTTTTGAGTATGGGGGATTACTTCCAAGAAGTAGAAGACATTAAAACGGGTAAAGTAAGAATAAAACAGATCTATTGGAGACATCTGAACTTCGACAAAATGTGTCACCATATTATCATATAAGAAAATATTATAATATTTTCTTGAATTAACTCCCTTTATTTGGTGTTTTACACAGCATTTCCTTTCCGGTTTGCTTCTTAAACTGAAGCAGATCATACTCTATATACATTGTAAATAACAAAATAAACTAACATAAAATGTGTTGATTATCCATTTAAGGTTTTATTAAAAGAATACTTGCTATAATGGTGTGGGTGGGGTAATTGTATACACAATTTTAAGGTTTTATCATTAATAATGCATATTCTTCAATATAAAATGTCTTCTAAATCATCTTAATTAATGTTTAGAAGAGTTATGTGAAATATCTGTACATAGATTTACAACTGATATGAACAGATAATTTTCTTAACTCATAAAATAGGGAAAATCGTAAATAGTTGTGTTTTCTTTGTACATTTTACCAACAAAAAAAGTCTTAAATTACATATTAGTCCAATATTATGTGCCAATAAATAAATAATGGTTACTAGATCATATAAAAACTAATGTTGATACTAAAATTTGGACTGATATCAATGCAACTCGTCATTATATCTAAATATTTTAAAGTTGACTTATAATTCTTTATCAGAGTTATCTCCCTTATTTTTCAGGGTTCGCAATAAAATAATTTTTGCAGGCCACCTAATTTCATTGAGACATACCATAAACTTCACTAAAATCGAGAAATAAAAAGTATATCTTGTCGGCCCTACCTCGACAAAATTTTCAGCTTCAGAATCTAGACTATTTCACAATTTAACTGGTTAAATGTGAATAAATGTTTTTTAATTATGTGTTTTTTGTTATAAATTAAGTTATTACAAATTTAATTGGTATTAGAATGAACAATGGTTAATATTCACGACGACATTTGGTTCACATGATTTATTCGGGTATCGTTTATTCGCCGGTTCCGAGTCCGTAATAAGCTACAGTACGGAGAAACATGTCTTTTCATCAATTTGATAAAGGTTAAGGTTTATTTTGGGTTGTATTATTGTTTTTTATTGACAAGATAAATAGATATATTCGGAGCTTACCATGATTCGGAACTACCTATGGATGTGTAAGACTTGAAATATCTGGCTGATCATTGAAATCGACTTGACTGACGATGTGTGTATTTAAATGATGTAGTTACTCTTAACATAACATAATCATATAGATCATACAGAAACACAGTGGTTTAAAAATTGTATTTCTTATCTAGTTATTACAAAATTAAAATGCCTGACAGAATTGATTAGACTTGAAATGTGGACTGAGTCAATCAATAGACCCTGATGGAATGCATTGCTGTTTTTGTTTTAGTGTTTATCATCAAATTTAAAATGATAATTTTATATCGACTTCCGACTTTATTTTTTTTTACTCTAATAGGGATGAAGAAATGAACATGTTGTGCTGTTCCTCTTCTATCAATTTATAGTTGAGCTCCTAACTTATATCTAACTAACTAGTTTATTCTAAAACAAATAGGAAAATAGCTTCATGTATCATGTATATCAATTGGAATTTAAAGAGTGATTTTTTTATTTTTTACCGGGAACATGGATAATAAGGCATCAACATAAAATTCAGCTTACCTCCACATATTATTAGCATTACATACATTACATATAGATTGAAAACACATTTGACAAGGCTTAATAGTTTCAATTGAGTGTTTTTTTGTTTATAAAACTTGAGGTGCAACTTAATTACAAATGTACCCCTTTACTCCATGTATACATGTTTTATCGCATGTGCAACAGTGTAGATCCAGATCAGCAAGCACATCTGGTCAGGATCTAAACCGATGCTTTTAGATTTATAAGGTTACACCTCATCAAAGTGCAAACAGTCCAGATCATGATCAGACGGCATGGATTTGCTGGCTGATCTAGATTAACACAGGTTGCAAATTGATAAAAAATAGGGTTAATGAATTTATATAAATGAACTATATCACTCAATAATCAATTATTGTGTGCATAATTTAAATTATAATCGCTATCAAAAATAAAATTATGACACTGGATCAATGAAAACATTGCCTACATTTGTTTTTCTTTACCAGACCCACAGATTTTGGGTTTGACATAGATTTTATTCTTGAATGTCACCTTTTCAGGCTTTTGCCCTCTCATTTTGATTTAATTCATGATCTGCAAATTATAATTATCTAGTATCATGCACCGGTCAAGGAAGTTTTTTTTAAAATTTTTAAGTTGTATAAAGATGGCTTTTGGAGACATTCGATGGTTACCTTTGTATTCTGGTCAGGTTCTCAAATGATACTTACATGTGAAAAACACTGGAGTAACCAAAATGTAAGATAAAGTATAAATAATTATAATAAACCATAAATCATTAATATAGGGCTGAAGCATTGTCCTTTACTTGTATATAGCCATGGTTTGTGGACACCCATTCCTATTTCATACATTTACTGCTTAACTCTATTTATATGTGGACAGTTATAGATCTTGATGCTAGATATGTTAGGCATATTGCATTACTAGTTAAACTTCAAAACCCGAAGCATAAATTGAGATAAGGTCTTGTTTCTTGGAAACAACATCCAATCTCTCCAGTAACATTACAACACTGTAATAGGTTGACAGGAAAAAATCAGATTTGAACCAGACAGAAAAGAACCACAAAAAATGGACTTGACTCCTTTAGGTCAAGGACATAACTTGTGCTATCAAAAATACAACCGAGTAGATGCCTGTTGTTAACATGGTGAGCCCGCTTTCCCTTGACCTTTGACCCCTAACTGTGACCTTGTCTTTTGAGATGGGAACCTGGGGTTTGTGTGTGACACCGTCTCATCGAGATTAACATTCATTCCAAATATAAACATGAACAAAAATTCTGTTATTTCTGACCAGGCAGGAAGAGGCCAGTGTAGATCAAGAAAAGATGGCACAGATGTGCTGGCTGATCTGGATCCAGAACCTGGCTAAAACCCCTTTTGCCACTGACCGTTCCAAGGCGGTAACCTCTCGAGTTCTCACTTACGTCAACTCTGAGGAATCTTATATAAACCCGATCACTGTATAACCATGTTCTCTTCTCTCTATTCTTTGGTGGTGATAAGGCTCTGTCTGCTGGATGTGGCAATTCCTGATATGCTTATTTATTTTATTTTTGACAAAGAGAACTGCTACTGCTACTGCTGTGCTTCTACTAATGCTACTGCTGTCCGAATGCTACCGCTACTGCTGTGCTACTTCTACTGCTACTGCTTTGCTACTGCGACTGCTGTGCTACTGCCACTGTTGCGCTAATGTTACTGCTAATTTCACGTTTTATAATTTTGCTACTGCTACTGCTGTGCTACTGCCACTGCCAATTTCACATTTTATAATTTTTCTACTGCTACTGCTATTGCTGCGCTAATGTTCCTGCTAATTTCACGTTTTATAATTTTGCTGCTGCTACTGCTGTGCTACTGCCACTGCCGATTTCACGTTTTATAATTTTGCTACTGCTACTGCTGTGCGACTGCTACTGCCAACTTCACGTTTCATAATTTTGCTACTGCTACTGCTATGCTACTGCCAACTTCACGTTTTATTATTTTGCTTCTGCTACTGCTGTTCTACTGCTTCTGCCAATTTCACGTTTTATAATTTTGCTACTGCTACTGCTGTGCTACTGCTACTGCCAACTTCACGTTTTATAACTTTGCTACTGCAACTGCTTCTGCTCACTGCTACTGCTAACTTCCTACCGGTGGAAACTGTACGGTATATATAAACAGTATGTCATACAGGCATTTAAGATAACATTACATATTGAAATCACTAAATGTGATATTTAAAAAGTTCGAAGTTGCAAACGTATGTTATGTTTTATGTATTTTATGTATTGCATATGGTGAAGAACATTCTGTAAGCTTTGTCCAAGTGCTCAGTACAACATACGTGGAATATTATAACAGTATGCATTCGATAGGTTCGTATTATTTGACGTGTGTATGTAAACAATATGACGCGATATGTTTTAAGTTTTTTTCTCTATTCAATTTCAAAATCCTAGACAAGGTTCAGATATTAAGTAGTTTATGTTTGTCAATGTTTATCAATATTCAAAGAAAAATTTTATATAGCAACCACCTAAAAATTCTTTTGAAGCGAGAATGTTAATTTAAAGTAGTAGAAAATACCCTTTTTATCTGGATAAGGTTCAGCTGAAATAGTTTATGTTCATCAATTCAAGTTTCAAGTTTCAAATTTATTGGCAATATCGGCAAATTATTGCATTTGGCCATTTACAAGATCTCAAATATGGCAAAGACAAGTTACATTTTACAAATATTAAACAACGCATATTCAACATACAATACAATAGCACATGCAGACAGTATACAAAAAAGAAAGCAAAAACAAGAAACAGTTATGCCTGTAGGGTAATTGATCGCAAATTGTATACATCATCAAAAATTTACTACTCTTAATTGTTACATATTCATCATGTAATAATACATACATGCAGGTAGCATACAAGACAAGAAAATAGTTATACCTGAAGGGTAATTGATCTCAAATTGAATGCATCCTTCAAAAATTTACTAATTTTAATTATTACATTTTTACTTTTAGAAGACATAAGATGGGTGAATTTTGACAAAGATGGCCATGAACAGTTCCCAAGATGTTCATTTCTAATCACTGAATAATATGGACAACACAGTAAAAAATGATATTCCGATTCGGCAGCGTTTTGATTGCCCAATTTACATTTACGATTTTCTCTTAAAATGTTGTAATATCTACCAGTTTCAATCTCGAGAGTATGTGAACTCAATCTAAATTTTGTATAAAGTTTTCTTAATTTATCTGACTTCAAAATACATAAATAGTCTTCGAATATAAATGTAGTTTTAAATTTGTTATAATATTCTAATTTAGGCATCGAGTTAATAGACTCTGACCAGGTTTGTATGAATTGGTCTCTAAATCGTTGTTTAATAGACGGAAAGGAATTAGCATTTGCATTAAAGTCAACTCTTAAAAATTGGAATCCTAATTTATCAAGAAAAATCTTCATAGTATTAGCCCAATTTTTTCTGTTACTACTATTACATTGTTCTGAGTAAAAGTAATGAATTGGCGAGTTGACATGTTTGTTAATTTTAAACCAAAATTTAACTGCACGTTTTTTGCTTATAATAGATAGGGGAAACCTTCCAAGTTCACCTAAGACTGCTAAATTAGGTGTTTGTTGCTTGACTCCAAGTATATGTTTACAAAAACGGATGTGTAATTTATCAAGTTCTTTAAAATCATATGCACCAAAAATTTCTGATCCATACAGTAAGATCGGTACTACCATTCTATCAAAAAGATAAAATTTTGTTTTTATATCAATTTCAATTTTATCAAATATTAACAGAAGATTATGGTATGCTTTTAATGCCTGTTCTGCAAGAGCCGTAACAGCGTGAGATAAATTACCTGTATAATGAAATTTGACACCTAGATATGTAAATGTATCCACTTTTTCAATTTTAATACCATTGACAAAAATATCCACATGGTTTTCCACCCTACGCCTTTTTTCAAAAACACATACCTTGGTTTTATTAACATTAATTTTTAATCCCCATTTTTCTGAATAAATACAAAGATTATCGACCTGTAGTTGTAGACTGCTAGGATCAGTGGTAAATAAAACAATATCATCAGCAAACAAAATCAAATACATTGATAACATATTAAGGTCATTTTCGGTAAGAGTATTGAAATCGATACATTTTGTTATATCATTTATAAATAAAATAAATAATAGAGGTGACAAAGGCTGACCTTGTTTTACCCCAAGTGTGACATCAAAACACTCAGACATAATTGATTTTGGTCCAATCTTAACACATGCTTTAACATTGGTATATATATTTTTGATCATATTGACCATTTTACAACTAATACCTGATTCAATCAGTTTCACCCAAAGGGCATCTCTAATAACGGTATCAAAAGCCCTCTCATAATCAATGAATGTACACCAAAGCTTTGAATTACTTGATAAAACCTTTAGTATAATCGAATGCAAAATAAAAATAGCATCAGTTGTAGAACGACGATCTCTAAAACCGAACTGGGAATCAGTAAAAATGTTTTCGTTTACACAACAAGAATTTATTCTGTTTCTTAACATCAATGAAAATATTTTTGAAATAACATTTATTATAGTGACACCCCTGTAATTAGATGGGTTCTCTTTATCACCCTTTTTATGTATTGGGACTATGAAACCCTTACTCCAAGACTCCGGATAACAACCCGTTTCAAAAATTCGGTTAAAAAACAAGCACAGATAAGGACTGATAAAACCTTTTGCATCAATAAAAAATCTGCAACATTATTATTCAAGTCACAACGTTTGTTTCTTTTAAGAGAGGAAATCGTTTTCTCAATCTCCTCGATACTAAAGGGTGCATCTAATTGTTCAACATGCAAAGTCCCTTCACGCATAGGAACACAAGTGTCCCTTCACGCATAGGAACACAAGTGTCAGCCTCAAATTGAGTATGTGGAGTATTTGATATATTTTCAAAATATTTATTAAATTCATGTATGTTTTTATTATTCAAACTTTTATCTTTCTTTTTATCGAATTTTTTAATATACTTCCAAAATTTTCGCGGCGACTTATGACTCATATCAGATAATTTATTTTTTTCATTCGAATTATATAAAAATTTAGCTTTCCGCTTAGTTTTGACAAAGTTACTACGAGAAGATAAAAATAGCAATTTATTTTCATCATTTGGTGACTTACCAAAAATTCGTTTCCGTTCAATAAACAAACGTTTTGCCTCGCGACAATCACTGTTAAACCATGGCGCCGACCTTTTGCGTTTCTCCTGATCGATAAAAACAGTCTTACCAAAACATTGAAAAGATATATCATAGATTAGTTCCGACAAAGAATCAATAAACACATCATTGGAAAATTCGTTATTCGTTAACTTTTGAACAAGGTTATCAAAGTCGGGCTTTTTAGAATGCAAAGTATTTTGGAACTGTGTAGTATCATTTGAATTCCAAAACAGCTTTTCACTCTTTGAGTTTTCATACATAAATGAATGTTTGGAATGTTACCCCAAGAAATCACTTAAAGCTGAGTTATTTACTAAAGAGATTTTCGAATCAAAATGTGACTTCTTGTAAATGCTTTCATTATTGCTTCTCAATCAATGAGTTGGAAAAAAAAGTTATTATCACTTATTCATAAACCAAATAGGTTGAAACATTACAAAAAAAAAAATTAAACTTTACCGCTAATTGTTCATTAAAGAGATTTTAGTATGTAAACGTGGCTTCTGAATTGTGAATGCTTTCATCACAGTTACTCATTCAATCAGTTGGTAAAATAAATCAAATAGCTTGCAACTAAACAAAAGGAGAAAAACACTTTAAAAAATTATACAGCAAATTGTAAACGGTGTTTTTATACATTGTCGTCAGCTTTTTACCTTTGATCTTTGGAGTCCCTACATAAACGTTATAAGAACCACATGACCTGATTTTAACCTGGGTGTCAAACTGTGCCACTGATATTTCTTAGGAGGTAACCGTACAGGTTCTCTTTTCCTGTTTTCTTTGTTTTTCTGTTCAACAGCTTCTAAATGTCTCTGTTGTTCTCTATTCAATTTGGTATTGAAAATAAAATGAAAAAAGTAAATATTATGATAACTACACTCAAAAGATTTAAATACGCAAAAAGATATAGGCCTAGGTTATATAAATATTGGTGGTTATTGTCTTAAATAAAAAAAAACTGTTATTCGGGATGCTTCTGTTCGGAATTCTAAACCCCTGGCACAACTGTACACGAACAGTAGTAATCAAACCGAGCTTGCAATATTTTCAAATTTGGCGTGTTCGGTGGCTTTCAAAGTTCCCTTTTCATACATTGCAATTCACAAATTCTGAAACGTTGTAATGCGTTGCGGCGACTGTAAAATTCTCCCCGTTCATTAAATCAGTGCTTTTCTTCAGCGGCATATTTTCATTGAAATTATTTCCCAGACCCGCGCTTGTTTCCTGTGCCCAAGATCATAAATTTAAAAAATGGAGACCAGTCTCAAATCTCAAGCATGAGATGTTATGATCTAGGGCCCTGATTTTGTACTTTCCTGTAAGATGGAGACTTACAAAAATTTATATTAATGGCGCACAGCACGAGAAAAGTTACCTACGGTCATATTTTGTGACATTTTAGTTCTTACTATATTTAGAAAGAACGTACAATTATTTACTATGATACTATAACTAAAAGGTGATTTTGTTACATCTTTTGACGATAAAATATTTTATCGTAATGCATATCAATGTCGTCTGCTCTACTTTATGACGTCATTTCAAGGATTGACGTCATCCGTCCGAAGGTACCTTTTCCCGTGACGCGCCCCATTAAATGTGTGAAACTAAGCACTAGTGAACGATTGGTTATTGAGGGCACTTCTTTTGTTCACAGAAATGCAGATACAAATAAAAGAACGATTCTTCAGAAGGACAGAAGAAACAAAACAGGCCGGACATGAACATGAATGCCTTAAACATTTAGCGAACAACCAGTTGCAGCATAAAACACAGAAATAACTATTTTTTCACAACAAATGAAATGTTATTTAATTTTTGCTTCGTTTTTCATGCCACGCGTCCTTTCGTTGTTTATCTTGCCAAACTAACCGTAAATAATGTCTGAATTAACTAAACACTACTGTTATCTCCAAATATACTTAAAGAAATTAGAAACTCAACTTCTTATCCACAAAATATATTTCGTGATTAAAGAAGTTGCGTTTTTATAACTTTTACTATCATAATATGTATTTGAAGAAATAAGAAACACAACTTCTTTAAACATGAAATGTTGCGTTTCTAATTTCTTTAAGCATAAATAATTTCTATTGGTGAAGCTCGGCATGTTGCATTAAGCAAAATGCAATAAGTCAATGCATACATGTATAGTTAAATTCAACGAAGAAGCAAGAGGTTTGTTTTAACTACTATATAGATCACATAAATGGGAATCCGTTTGCTTTAACGGTAATAAGAGTTAGAATGTGAACGTCTTTATGAAATTTTCTCAAAAAGTAACTGGCATTTTGTTTTACTTTAATATGCTGATAAATTCTTGTCGTCGGCATAAATGATGTAGCGTCGTAGGGAGCCGAAAACTGATTTGTCAATGCATTATATTAATTCATTTTCAGTAAAAAAACCTTATCGTAAAATTTAGAACAAAGGTTACAAAAGAACACATAATTACACTTCATTACAAGTAACCGCTTTATGAATAGATTTTGATCATTGGCGAAGTTCTTTGAGGTTTCATTCTGTCGTTAAAGGGAGATGTGCAGGGTCGAGCAGGTGTACTCGGTAAAATAGTAAACAGATCGATCTATGTAACACTTACGTGTACTTTTCACTAAATTCTACATTTCAAACCCTCCAGGAGGAAGTTTTCGGTTAAGTTTACCATTTAACCGGACCTGAAAACAACCTGAAGAAATCCCTATACAAAAATACATTCTATATTTAGCGATCATGGGATTGTCACGCGACGTCGATAGTCGGCAAGATACACCGAATGCGTATTTTGGTTGAAGTGATCACGTGACAATCCCAAAAACCACCGCGGCTTTACGCGGGAAATACAAAAATAGCTAACCTATGCGCGTCGCATAGGATAGGAAACACCTTTTATATATCTTTTTTTTTATAAAATATTGGTTTGAAATATTTCGGGTGTAAATCAATATTTGAGCTTCAAATAATGATACTCAACTGATTAATAACCCTTTTCGCAAATCTGTTCCATTCATCAATCCTGCACATCTCCCTTTAACGTTACGGGGTTAGGGGTAACGGAGGATGTAATAACGCAAAAATGAAGTCGATGATCCCCCTTTTTTTATGTCAAATATATTCAAAATAAAATTTGCAAAAGAATTATGCAAAAAAATCAAAATTTTATTGAGCAGATTTTTTGTAATTCCAATAAAAGCGACGAAAATTTAGCTAAACTCGACGTCATTTTTCTGGTGTAAACGCCGCTTTTCTGCAACGTCACACGTAAGTCTTGGATAAAAACTCACGAAGGTTACAAAATTGGAAAGAGAATTTAATTCTGTACAAAATTATAAAAACAGAAAACTGAACCTTCGAAAGACATCAAAGTTATAGCAGAAAACATTCAGTTACGGTTCTTTTGACGTCATGTCCAAAAACTGCCGTTAGTGGCCATCTTTGAAGACCTGTATCTTTCAGACAAATCAAGATATTTTGACGAAATATTCAGTTCCATATCGGAAATATGATCAATTTACTGCATGCAAATTTTCATTAAAATACTCAAAAGTTGAAAAATCGGCGCATTCCACCTTAACGTCGTTTTTCGTCAGTTCATGAAGAGTCCATGTATTGAGCAAAATCTAAATATACATATTAGTAATTGTCTCGCCTCAACCAAAAAGTATTCCGGTTAATTCAATCAGCTCCGAATATAAATTGGGGGACATCTCTCAATTTGTATTTGATTGTCATATTTGACAGATGTGTAATGGTCATTACAGACCAAATACATTTGCACATGTTTTAGGGTTCAAAATATTTTTAAAAATAATGTGTAATAAATTAAATAACATACACTCACCGGCATTT